>RPFO01000420.1:0-12737 GCA_009746045.1 Mesostigma viride
TGTTAATTTCATTGTATTTGGTGTTTGAGTGTGAGGGGGATGGACGTGTGTGTTGTGTGTGACTTAGGTGTGTTATGTGTGTGTTGTGTGTGACTTAAGTGTGTAGTGTGTGTGTTGTGGTGTTGGATGTGTGGTGTGGGTGTGGGTGTGGGTGTGTGGGTGGTGGGGGGGGGGCCAAGTGTCTTGTGTGTTGGTATTGGGTTTGTGTGGGGTGTACGTGTGTGTTGTGTGTGACTTAGGTGTGTTTTGTGTGTGTTGTGTGTGATCGACCTAGGTGTGTGTTGCGTGTGTGTGTTGGTGTACATGTGTTCATAAGGGTGTGGGTGTGTGTTGGTGTGTTGCAAAGTGTTTCTTTGTTGTGGTGTTGTGTGGGGGGGGAAAGTACGTGTGTTGTGGGTGACTTAGGTGTGTTGTGTGTGTGTTGTTTGCATGTTATTGTTGGTGTTGTGGGGGGAGATGTACGTGACGTGTGTGTGTGTTGGTGTCTTATTTTAGGTGTTGGGTGTGTGCGTGGGTGCAAACATTGTGTGTGTGTGTGCTGGGTGTGTGTTGGGTGTCTTGTGTGTTTGGTGTTTTTGGTAGGTGTTGTGTGTGCGTGTTTTCGGTATGGTGGTTTGGGGTTTGTGTGTTGGTATAGTTTGGGTGTTGTGTGTGTGCTGTTGGGGCATGTGTGTGTGTGTGTTGGGGCATGTGTGTGTGTTTGGCATGTTAATTGTCATGTGTTGGTGTGTGGTGGGGGGGGATGTACGTGTGTGTTGTGTGTTACTTAGGTGTGTTATGTGTGTGTTGGTGTGTCGTGGCCGACCGGTGCAACATGTGTGATGTGTGTGTGTGTGTTGGGTGTGTGTTGGGTGTCTTGTGTGTTGGTGTCTTGTTTTTAGTAGGTGTTGTGTGGCGTGTTTTCGGTATGTGTGTTGGGTGTCTTTTGTGTGTGTGGTGTTGGTGTTGTTGTGTGTTGCATGTTGGGCATGTGTGTGTGTGTTGGGCATGTGTGTGTGTGTGTTGGGCATGTGTGTCAGTGTGTGGTTGTGGCCTGTTAATTGTCATGTTTGGTGTTGTGTTGTGGGGGGCGGGATGTACCTATGTGTTGTGTGTTATAACAACTATACTTAGGTGTGTTATGTGTTGTTGCGTGTGTTGTGTTGGGTGTGTGTTGCATGGCTGTCTTGTGTTGTTGGTGTCTTGTTTTTAGGTGTTGGTGTGTGTCTTGGGTGCAAACCTAGTGTGTGTGTGTGTTGGGGTGTTGTTCGTGTGTGTATGAAAATATAGAAAATTGTTATATTTGACGATAGTCATAGTGTACTACTAAAAACTTGTACATACATATGCTGGAATGATTTTCTTTTTACTATTTCATTCATATTGCTTATTTCTTCACACATGTACATGCACGCAAGGGGCGGCTGCACATACACGTACACACACCGCGCACCAAGGGGCGGCTGCACACACACGTACATCCACCGCGCACGCAAGGGGCAACTGCACACACACGTACATACACCGCGCACGCAAGGGCGAGTCGCACACACGTACATACACCGCGCACGCAAGGGGCGCTGCACACACACGTACACACACCATGCACGCAAGGGCCGGCTGCACTACATGTACATACACCATGCACGCAAGGGCGCTGCACACACACGTACACACACCATGCACGCAAGGGCCGGCTCACTCACATGTACATCCACCGCGCACGCAAGGGCCGGCTGCACACACACGTACATACACCGCGCACGCAAGGGGCAACTGCACACACATGTACATACACCGCGCAACACGGGGCGGCTGCACACACACGTTACATACACCGCGCACGCAAGGGGCGGCTGCACACATACGTACCTACACCGCGCACGCAAGGGCGACTGCACACACATGTACATCCACCGCGCACGCAAGGGCCGGCTGCACACACACGTACACACACCATGCACGCAAGGGCCGGCTGCACACATAGGAACATACACCGCGCACGCAAGGGGCGGCTGCACACACACGTACCTACACCGCGCACGCAAGGGGCGGCTGCACACACACGTACACACACCATGCACGCAAGGAGCGACTTCACGCCACAGGCTACACACACCATGTACGCAAGGTTCGGCTGCACACACATGTACATCCACCCGCGCACGCAAGGGGCGAGTGCAAAACAATGTACATTACACCGCGACGCAAGGGGCAACTGCCCACACATGTACATCCACCGCGCACGCAAGGGCCGGCTGCACTCACATGTACACACACCGCGCACGCAAGGGCCGGCTGCACACACACGTACATACACCGCGCACGCAAGGGGCAACTGCACACACACGTACCACACCATGCACGCAAGGGCTGCTGCACACACACTTACACTCACCATGCACGCGAGGGGCGGCTGCACACACACGTACACACACCGCGCACGCAAGGACGGCTGCACACACACGTACATACACCGCGCACGCAAGGGGCGGCTGCACTTACATGTACACACACCACGCACGCAAGGGCGGCTGCACACACACGTACATACACCGCGCACGCAAGGACCGGCTCCACTCACATGTACATCCACCGCGCAACCACGGGGCGGCTGCACACACACGTACATACACCGCGCACGCAAGGGCTGCCTGCACACACACTTACACACAAAATGCACGCTTGGGGCGACGGCACTCACATTACATTACACCGCGCACGAAAGGGGTGGCTGCACACACACTACATCCACCGCGCACGCAAGGGGCGGCTGCACACACACATACATACATGCACCATGCACGCAAGGGGCGAGTGCACACACATGTACATACACCGCGCACGCAAGGGCAACTGCCCACACATGGACATACACCATGCACGCAAGGGCCGGCATTGCACACACATGTACATCCACCGCGCACGCAAGGGGCGAGTGCACACACACGTACACACACCGCGCACGCAAGGGCCGGCATGCACACACACGTACACACACCATGACGCAATTGCCGGCATGCACACACACGTACATCCACCGCGCACGCAAGGGCAACTGCACACACATGTACACACACCGCGCACGCTTGGGGCGGCTGCACACACACGTACCTACACCGCGCACGCAGGGCGGCTGCACACACATGTACACACACCGCGCACGCAAGGGGCGGCTGCACACACACGTACACACACCATGCACGCAATTGCCGGCATTGCACACACACGTACATCCACGCGCACGCAAGGGGCAACTGCACACACACGTACACACACCGCGCACGCTTGGGCAGCTGCACTCACATGTACACACACCGCGCACGCTTGGGGCGGCTGCACACACACGTACCTACACCGCGCACGCAGGGGCGGCTGCACACACACGTACATACACCGCGCACGCAAGGGGCGGCTGCACACATACGTACACACACCGCGCACGCAAGGGGCGGCTGCACACACACGTACATACACCATGCACGCAAGGGCTGCACACACACTTACACACACCATGCACGCAAGGGCCGGCATGCACACACACTGGCATACACCGCGCACGCAAGGGGCGGCTGCACACACGTACATACACCGCGCACGCAAGGGGCGAGTGCACACACACGTACACACACCGCGCACGAAAGGGGCGGCTGCACACACACGTACACACACCATGCATGCAATTGCCGGCATGCACACACACGTACATCCACTGCGCACGCAAGGGGCAACTGCACACACATGTACACACGCTCGGGGCGGCTGCACACACACTTACACACACCATGCACGCAAGGCCGGCATGCCACACACTGGCATACACCGCGCACGCAAGGGGCGGCTGCACCCACATGTACATACACCATGCACGCAAGGACAAGGATTCACACACACGTACACACACCGCGCACGCAAGGGGCGGCTGCACACAAACGTACACACACCATGCACGCAATTGCCGGCATGCACACACACGTACATCCACCGCGCACGCAAGGGGCAACTGCACACACATGTACACACGCTTGGGGCGGCTGCACTCACATGTACACACACCGCGCACGCAAGGGCCGGCTGCACACACACGTACATACACCGCGCACGCAAGGGGCAACTGCACACACACGTACATCCACCGCGCACGCAAGGGGCAACTGCACACACATGTACACCACACCGCGCACGCTTGGGGCAGCTGCACTCACATGTACACACACCGCGCACGCTTGGGGCGGCTGCACACACATGTACATCCACCGCGCACGCAAGGGGCGAGTGCAAACACATGTACATACACCGCGCACGCAAGGGGCAACTGCCCACACATGTACATCCACCGCGCACGCAAGGGCCGGCTGCACTCAATTGTACATACACCGCCCATGCAAGGGGCGGCTGCACACACACGTACACACACCATGCACGCAAGGGCCGGCATGCACACACAGTACACACACCGCGCACGCAAGGGGCGGCTGCACACACACGTACATACACTGCGCACGCAAGGGGCTGCTGCACACACACTTACACTCACCATGCACGCAAGGGGCGGCTGCACACACACGTACACACACCGCGCACGCAAGGGACGGCTGCACACACACGTACATACACCGCGCACGCAAGGGGCGGCTGCACTTACATGTACACACACCACGCACGCAAGGGGCGGCTGCACACACACGTACATACACCGCGCACGCAAGGACCGGCTCCACTCACATGTACATCCACCGCGCAACCACGGGGCGGCTGCACACACACGTACATACACCGCGCACGCAAGGGGCTGCTGCACACACACTTACACACAAAATGCACGCTTGGGGCGACGGCACTCACATGTACATACACCGCGCACGAAAGGGGTGGCTGCACACACACGTACATCCACCGCGCACGCAAGGGGCGGCTGCACACACACATACATACACCGCGCACGCTTGGGGCGGCTGCACACACACGTACCTACACCGCGCACGCAAGGGGCGGCTGCACACACACGTACACACACCGCGCACGCAAGGGGCAGCTGCACACACACGTACATACACCATGCACGCAAGGGGCTGCACACACACTTACACACACCTTGCACGCAAGGGCCGGCATGCACACACACTGGCATACACCGCGCACGCAAGGGGCGGCTGCACACACGTACATACACCGCGCACGCAAGGGGCGAGTGCACACACACGTACACACACCGCGCACGCAAGGGGCGGCTGCACACCACGTACACACACCATGCACGCAATTGCCGGCATGCACACGCACGTACATCCACTGCGCACGCAAGGGGCAACTGCACACACATGTACACACGCTTGGGGCGGCTGCACTCACATGTACACACACCGCGCACGCAAGGGCCGGCTGCACACACACGTACATACACCGCGCACGCAAGGGGCAACTGCACACACACGTACACACACCATGCACGCAAGGGCCGGCTGCACTCACATGTACACACACCATGCACGCAAGGGCCGGCTGCACACACACTTACACACACAATGCACGCTTGGGCAACGGCACTCACATGTACATACACCATGCACGCAAGGGGCGGCTGCACACACACGTACACACACCATGCACGCAAGGAGCGACTTCACGCACAGGTACACTCACCATGCACGCAAGGGGCGGCTGCACACACACGTACACACACCGCGCACGCAATTAAGGGACGGCTGCACACACACGTACATACACCGCGCACGCAAGGGGCAACAGCACTCACATGTACATACACCATGCACGCAAGGGGCGGCTGCACACACACGTACACACACCATGCACGCAAGGAGCGACTTCACGCACAGGTACACACACCATGCACGCAAGGTTCGGCTGCACACACATGTACATCCACCGCGCACGCAAGGGGCGAGTGCAAACACATGTACATACACCATGCACGCAAGGGGCGGCTGCACACACATGTACATCCACCGCGCACGCAAGGGGCGAGTGCACACACACGTACACACACCGCGCACGCAAGGGGCGGCTGCACACACACGTACACACACCATGCACGCAATTGCCGGCATGCACACACACGTACATCCACCGCGCACGCAAGGGGCAACTGCACACACATGTACACACACCGCGCACGCTTGGGGCAGCTGCACTCACATGTACACACACCGCGCACGCAAGGGCCGGCTGCACACACACGTACACACACCATGCACGCAATTGCCGGCATGCACACACACGTACACACACCGCGCACGCAAGGGGCGGCTGCACACACACGTACACACACCATGCACGCAATTGCCGGCATGCACACACACGTACGTCCACCGCGCACGCAAGGGGCAACTGCACACACATGTACACACACCGCGCACGCTTGGGGCAGCTGCACACACACGTACCTACACCGCGCACGCAAGGGCCGGCTGCACACACACGTACATACACCGCGCACGCAAGGGCAACTGCACACACATGTACACACACCGCGCACGCAAGGGGCAACTGCACACACACGTACACACACCGCGCACGCTTGGGGCGGCTGCACACACACGTACCTACACCGCGCACGCAAGGGGCGGCTGCACACACACGTACATCCACCGCGCACGCAAGGGGCAACTGCACACACATGTACACACACCGCGCACGCTTGGGGCAGCTGCACTCACATGTACACACACCGCGCACGCAAGGGGCGGCTGCACACACACGTACATCCACCGCGCACGCAAGGGGCAACTGCACACACACGTACATCCACCGCGCACGCAAGGGGCGGCTGCACACACACGTACACACACCGCGCACGCAAGGGGCAACTGCACACACATGTACACACACCGCGCACGCTTGGGGCGGCTGCACACACACGTACCTACACCGCGCACGCAAGGGGCGGCTGCACACACACGTACATCCACCGCGCACGCAAGGGGCAACTGCACACACATGTACATACACCGCGCACGCAAGGGGCAACTGCACACACATGTACCTACACCGCGCACGCAAGGGGCAACTGCACACACACGTACACACACCGCGCACGCTTGGGGCGGCTGCACACACACGTACCTACACCGCGCACGCAAGGGGCGGCTGCACACACACGTACATCCACCGCGCACGCAAGGGGCAACTGCACACACACGTACATCCACCGCGCACGCAAGGGGCGGCTGCACACACATGTACACACACCGCGCACGCTTGGGGCAGCTGCACTCACATGTACACACACCGCGCACGCAAGGGCCGGCTGCACACACACGTACATCCACCGCGCACGCAAGGGGCAACTGCACACACACGTACATCCACCGCGCACGCAAGGGGCGGCTGCACACACACGTACACACACCGCGCACGCAAGGGGCAACTGCACACACATGTACACACACCGCGCACGCTTGGGGCGGCTGCACACACACGTACCTACACCGCGCACGCAAGGGCCGGCTGCACACACACGTACATACACCGCGCACGCAAGGGGCAACTGCACACACATGTACATACACCGCGCAACCACGGGGCGGCTGCACACACACGTACATACACCGCGCACGCTTGGGGCAGCTGCACTCACATGTACACACACCGCGCACGCAAGGGGCGACTGCACACACATGTACATCCACCGCGCACGCAAGGGCCGGCTGCACACACACGTACACACACCATGCACGCAAGGGCCGGCTGCACACACACGTACATCCACCGCGCACGCAAGGGCCGGCTGCACACACACGTACATACACCGCGCACGCAAGGGGCAACTGCACACACATGTACACACACCGCGCACGCAAGGGGCAACTGCACACACACGTACACACACCGCGCACGCTTGGGGCGGCTGCACACACACGTACCTACACCGCGCACGCAAGGGGCGGCTGCACACACACGTACATCCACCGCGCACGCAAGGGGCAACTGCACACACATGTACACACACCGCGCACGCTTGGGGCAGCTGCACTCACATGTACACACACCGCGCACGCAAGGGGCGGCTGCACACACACGTACATCCACCGCGCACGCAAGGGGCAACTGCACACACACGTACATCCACCGCGCACGCAAGGGGCGGCTGCACACACACGTACACACACCGCGCACGCAAGGGGCAACTGCACACACATGTACACACACCGCGCACGCTTGGGGCGGCTGCACACACACGTACCTACACCGCGCACGCAAGGGGCGGCTGCACACACACGTACATACACCGCGCACGCAAGGGGCAACTGCACACACATGTACATACACCGCGCACGCAAGGGGCAACTGCACACACATGTACACACACCGCGCACGCAAGGGGCAACTGCACACACACGTACACACACCGCGCACGCTTGGGGCGGCTGCACACACACGTACCTACACCGCGCACGCAAGGGGCGGCTGCACACACACGTACATCCACCGCGCACGCAAGGGGCAACTGCACACACATGTACACACACCGCGCACGCTTGGGGCAGCTGCACTCACATGTACACACACCGCGCACGCAAGGGCCGGCTGCACACACACGAAAAACCACCGCGCACGCAAGGGGCAACTGCACACACACGTACATCCACCGCGCACGCAAGGGGCGGCTGCACACACACGTACACACACCGCGCACGCAAGGGGCAACTGCACACACATGTACACACACCGCGCACGCTTGGGGCGGCTGCACACACACGTACCTACACCGCGCACGCAAGGGGCGGCTGCACACACACGTACATACACCGCGCACGCAAGGGGCAACTGCACACACATGTACATACACCGCGCAACCACGGGGCGGCTGCACACACACGTACATACACCGCGCACGCAAGGGGCAACTGCACACACATGTACACACACCGCGCACGCTTGGGGCGGCTGCACACACACGTACCTACACCGCGCACGCAAGGGCGGCTGCACACACACGTACATACACCGCGCACGCAAGGGGCAACTGCACACACATGTACATACACCGCGCAACCACGGGGCGGCTGCACACACACGTACACACACCGCGCACGCAAGGGGCAGCTGCACACACACGTACATACACCATGCACGCAAGGGGCTGCACACACACTTACACACACCTTGCACGCAAGGGCCGGCATGCACACACACTGGCATACACCGCGCACGCAAGGGGCGGCTGCACACACGTACATACACCGCGCACGCAAGGGGCGAGTGCACACACACGTACACACACCGCGCACGCAATTAAGGGACGGCTGCACACACACGTACATACACCGCGCACGCAAGGGGCAACGGCACTCACATGTACATACACCATGCACGCAAGGGGCGGCTGCACACACACGTACACACACCATGCACGCAAGGAGCGACTTCACGCACAGGTACACACACCATGCACGCAAGGTTCGGCTGCACACACATGTACATCCACCGCGCACGCAAGGGGCGGCTGCACACACATGTACATACACCATGCACGCAAGGGGCGGCTGCACACACCTGTACATCCACCGCGCACGCAAGGGGCGAGTGCACACACACGTACACACACCGCGCACGCAAGGGGCGGCTGCACACACACGTACACACACCATGCACGCAATTGCCGGCATGCACACACACGTACATCCACCGCGCACGCAAGGGGCAACTGCACACACATGTACACACACCGCGCACGCTTGGGGCAGCTGCACTCACATGTACACACACCGCGCACGCAAGGGCCGGCTGCACACACACGTACATACACCGCGCACGCAAGGGGCAAATGCACACACATGTACACACACCGCGCACGCAAGGGGCAACTGCACACACACGTACACACACCGCGCACGCTTGGGGCGGCGGCACACACATGTACCTACACCGCGCACGCAAGGGGCGGCTGCACACACACGTACATCCACCGCGCACGCAAGGGCAACTGCACACACATGTACACACACCGCGCACGCTTGGGGCAGCTGCACACACACGTACACACACCATGCACGCAATTGCCGGCATGCACACACACGTACATCCACCGCGCACGCAAGGGGCGGCTGCACACACACGTACACACACCATGCACGCAAGGGGCGGCTGCACACACACGTACACACACCGCGCACGCAAGGGGCAACTGCACACACATGTACACACACCGCGCACGCTTGGGGCGGCTGCACACACACGTACCTACACCGCGCACGCAAGGGCCGGCTGCACACACACGTACATACACCGCGCACGCAAGGGGCAACTGCACACACATGTACACACACCGCGCACGCAAGGGGCAACTGCACACACACGTACACACACCGCGCACGCTTGGGGCGGCTGCACACACACGTACCTACACCGCGCACGCAAGGGGCGGCTGCACACACACGTACATCCACCGCGCACGCAAGGGGCAACTGCACACACATGTACACACACCGCGCACGCTTGGGGCAGCTGCACTCACATGTACACACACCGCGCACGCAAGGGGCGGCTGCACACACACGTACATCCACCGCGCACGCAAGGGGCAACTGCACACACACGTACATCCACCGCGCACGCAAGGGGCGGCTGCACACACACGTACCTACACCGCGCACGCAAGGGGCGGCTGCACACACACGTACATACACCGCGCACGCAAGGGGCAACTGCACACACATGTACATACACCGCGCACGCAAGGGGCAACTGCACACACATGTACACACACCGCGCACGCAAGGGGCAACTGCACACACACGTACACACACCGCGCACGCTTGGGGCGGCTGCACACACATGTACCTACACCGCGCACGCAAGGGGCGGCTGCACACACACGTACATCCACCGCGCACGCAAGGGGCAACTGCACACACATGTACACACACCGCGCACGCTTGGGGCAGCTGCACTCACATGTACACACACCGCGCACGCAAGGGCCGGCTGCACACACACGAAAAACCACCGCGCACGCAAGGGGCAACTGCACACACACGTACATCCACCGCGCATGCAAGGGGCGGCTGCACACACACGTACACACACCGCGCACGCAAGGGGCAACTGCACACACATGTACACACACCGCGCACGCTTGGGGCGGCTGCACACACGTACCTACACCGCGCACGCAAGGGGCGGCTGCACACACACGTACATACACCGCGCACGCAAGGGGCAACTGCACACACATGTACATACACCGCGCAACCACGGGGCGGCTGCACACACACGTACATACACCGCGCACGCAAGGGGCAACTGCACACACATGTACACACACCGCGCACGCTTGGGGCGGCTGCACACACACGTACCTACACCGCGCACGCAAGGGGCGGCTGCACACACACGTACATACACCGCGCACGCAAGGGGCAACTGCACACACATGTACATACACCGCGCAACCACGGGGCGGCTGCACACACACGTACACACACCGCGCACGCAAGGGGCAGCTGCACACACACGTACATACACCATGCACGCAAGGGGCTGCACACACACTTACACACACCTTGCACGCAAGGGCCGGCATGCACACACACTGGCATACACCGCGCACGCAAGGGGCGGCTGCACACACGTACATACACCGCGCACGCAAGGGGCGAGTGCACACACACGTACACACACCGCGCACGCAATTAAGGGACGGCTGCACACACACGTACATACACCGCGCACGCAAGGGGCAACGGCACTCACATGTACATACACCATGCACGCAAGGGGCGGCTGCACACACACGTACACACACCATGCACGCAAGGAGCGACTTCACGCACAGGTACACACACCATGCACGCAAGGTTCGGCTGCACACACATGTACATCCACCGCGCACGCAAGGGGCGGCTGCACACACATGTACATACACCATGCACCAAGGGGCGGCTGCACACACCTGTACATCCACCGCGCACGCAAGGGGCGAGTGCACACACACGTACACACACCGCGCACGCAAGGGGCGGCTGCACACACACGTACACACCATGCACGCAAGGGCCGGCATGCACACACAGTATACACACACCGCGCACGCAAGGGGCGGCCTGCACACACACGTACATACACTGCGCACGCAAGGGGCTGCACACACACTTACACTCACCATGCACGCAAGGGGCGGCTGCACACACACGTACATACACCGCGCACGCAAGGGGACGCTGCACACACACGTACATACACCGCGCACGCAAGGGGCAAACTGCCCGCACATGTACATCCACCGCGCACGCAATTAAGGGACGGCTGCACACACACGTACATACACCGCGCACGCAAGGGGCAACGGCACTCACATGTACATACACCATGCACGCAAGGGGCGGCTGCACACACACGTACATACACCGCGCACGCAAGGGGCTGCTGCACACACACTTACACACACATGCACGCATTAGGGGCGGCACTCACACACTCTTGGGCGGCTGCACTCACATGTACATACACCGCGCATGCAAGGGGCAACTGCACACACACGTACACACACCATGCACGCAAGGGCGGCATGCACACACACGTACATACACTGCGCACGCAAGGGGCAACTGCACACACACGTACACACACCCATGCACGAAGGGACGGCTGCACTCACATGTACACACACCATGCACGCAAGGGCCGGGCACACACACGTACATACACCATGCACGCAAGGGGCTGCACACACACTACACACCACCTTGCACGCAAGGGCCGGCATGCACACACACTGGCATACACCGCGCACGCAG
>RPFO01000732.1:0-12706 GCA_009746045.1 Mesostigma viride
GTGGTGGGGTGGGTGGGTGGTGGTGGGTGGGTGGGTGGGTGGGTGGGTGGGTGGGTGGGTGGGTGGGTGGGTGGGTGGTGGGTGGGTGGGTGGGTGGGTGGGTGGGTGGGTGGGTGTGGGTGGTGAGAGGGAGTGAGTCCACGAGTGAGTGAGTCCACGAGGGAGGGAGGGAGGAGGAGGGAGGGAGGAGGGAGGGAGGGAGGGAGGAGGGAGGGAGGGAGGAGGGAGGGAGGGAGGAGGGAGGAGGAGGGAGGGAGGGAGGGAGGGAGGGAGGGAGGGAGGGAGGAGGGAGGGAGGGAGGGAGGGAGGGAGGGAGGGAGGAGGGAGGGAGGGAGGGAGGGAGGGAGGGAGGGGAGGGAGGGAGGGAGGGAGGAGGGAGGAAGGGAGTGGATCGGTCACTCACAGCAGTTTATTCCCACCCCAGCAGGGCCCCTCCCTCACATCCGGCTGCAAAAATCTGCTTGATGTCGCTTCTCTCTAGAATAAGCCGCACAGCCCTGATGCGAGCAAACGGCTCGCCATCATACTGTCGCTCACTGATGCTTTATACGCGCTTTCCGTAAGATGAAAACATGACGGAAAAGAGAGACTCGGGGAAAGGGGATACGGTGAAATACTTGTCTGCTACCGGCCGGGGTTTCAACAGCGAAGAAATTCGCACCTGAATGTGCACATACCACTCCGTCACGTCGACAACGGTCTTGCATCGCAATCGTTTCACAGACGCGGCAGCAAAAATTGCTGGCGGCATTGACATGCTCGCCGCAGTTAACGAACGTGCGGAGGTCCGTTTTAGCCCCTGACGCCACGGCGTCTTTGATGCCAAGAACGCCTGCAAAAGACACGATATCGGGCACAAAAGCACTTAAAAACGGATTACGGGTCTGCGACGCCTGGCCCAGCCTAGAAATTGGATTAAAAATCGCGCCAGCTCGGTTAAAGCAAACTGAGCCGGTAATGAAAAAAGTGCTTCGGTCAAGGCCTTAAAAACTAAAAATGCGTCGGTTAGTGTCAAAAACCAGATGTTAGGGCGACTTTCATCGGGAAAATTTTTTGCTGCAGGTAGGTGGGGTCGAGAGAAAATCGGCGACAAAACAGGCACCCACCTGTGAATGACGCTAAAATGCCGAAGGACTCCGCAGAATTTGTGGCGAAAAAAAATAACGGCAAGTAATATATGACCCTAGGAGCATACACTAAAATTTCCAGCCTCGATACTGCCTTTTTATTCGCTAGCCATTCTTAGCTATCCTGACCAGAATGGCCGATGAATGGTTGATACTTTCCTCGGGGATTGAAAGGAAATACCTGCTGCACACCTTGTGACATCGGTTGTGACACCCATGTCTCAACATGTTTGTAGTTGGTGTCTCGGTGTCTCAGAAACTCGTGGTCCGCATTGAGTGGGTGTCACGGTGTCACGACATCTGATTGGCCCGGTTCAGATTCGCCCCAAATTAAAAAAAAAAAAAACGAATTAAAAAAAAATTAAAAAAAAAACGAATCTGAACCGGGCCAATCAGATGTCGTGACACCGTGACACCCACTCAATGCGGACCACGAGTTTCTGAGACACCGAGACACCAACTACAAACCAACTACAAACATGTCGAGACACCGTGACACCGTGCGCTTTCACCCCGAATTCACGAGAGCGGCAGCGATGGTGATCGCTGCCAAATGAGGTAACATGGGCTAAACAACTCGGGCAGACCGGGCTGGCGTGACATCCCGGTCTGCCATGTTTTATTCCCCCCCCACATGGCGTGGGGATCTACGTTTGCCATCTGCCAACGTAGAAATAGATGGGGAGGGGGGGGGGACAAATGATGTTTGCAACATTGCCCAGTTGACATAGCCATGGCGAGACCCGGCGTTTTCATGGAGCCCAGTGCGGGGGCGCTGGGTTGGCAGGTTTTGGGAATGTTCTTCTTGCTATTACTCCTGGGCGTCGTCGTGTTCAATATGATGGCGAGGCGCGGGGTCCGGTTATCTGCAGCCGCCGTGTTGGCGAAATGCACCCAGGATTCGTCCTTGGCTGCGGCACTTTGCAGGGACTGGGACTGTGGTTGTGGCCGCCATTGTTTGAGAAGCGTGCATTTCGAGGAGCTCAGGACGATGAGGACCGACATGTGGTCTAAGAAGCCTGCGGATCGGAAAGAGTTTATAAAGAACCAGCTTTTTCAGGCCGGCCAGCGAGAAACTGAAATCCCGGCAAGTGATTTCATGACAAAGTGATTTTGATGGTTGCTTGCATGCATATTAAGTGAGACAACTATTCCTGGACGCATGGCGTGCCAACATATATAAGTTGTTACCAGATATTAATCACATGCCCTATTGAAGCGACGTTGGACCGCATAAACGAGGAATGGCTGAACTTGTCATGACCCGGCAAGGTACCTACACGCACAACAAGAATACATCAACATGAGACGATATATGGTGAGATGACCGAGATGTATGGAGAAATGAATGTCTCTACTAGGATTATTATGAAGGTGTATACGTGGTATTTGCGGTGTCACGGTGTCACGGTGTCACGGTGTCACGGTGTCACGGTGTCACGGTGTCACGGTGTCACGGTGTCAGAAGCATAGGTAAAACTTGCAATGACCCATTGAATACATCATCCCATTAATAATCACTGCATACCTGCAAAGATGTGTGTTTATATGCATTTTGAGGTGTCACGGTGTCACGGTGTCACGATGTCACGGTGTCACGGGTCCTATGAACTTCCCCTTCCTCAGAGACTTAAGTGGAAACTTTAAATTCAATAAAATACAACTTTTCAAAATGAACTACAAATTGCGTGTTCTAGTACAAATCCAGACGAGCTTAGGGCCTGTCATCGTGCGGCCTCGGGCCAACGGTCTGCACCCAACGGTCACTGGCGGCGCAGCCGGTGAGAGGAACGTTGATAAAGGGTAAACCTATTTTCTAATGAACCAAGCAATTCATTGCTCCAGCCTTCAGTGTTCTCAAGCAATATATCCCACCGCATTCTAACTTGAATTTTATTTGCTACCATGGCTATCACGAACAAGAATGTCGCTAAGAAGCTTACCTACAACGAGGATGATGATGGGCAGGATCGGCGGATGCCCAAAGACAACAACAAGAAGCCGGCTGGCGATGCGGCCATTTCCAAGAAAAAGAAAAAGAACAAAAAGACTCACAATGGTTGCCAGGACGAGGGGACGGCGGCTGCAAAGCCGACCGACCTACCCCCCTCCCCTGAGAGGCCGGAGGCCGAGACGGCTCCCCCCGGGGGACCGGCTTACCCTCGACTCCGGCGGCCGCCCCAGCCGCAACCACGGCTGGCGCGGCCATGGCTGCGGAGACCTCGGTGGTAAACCCCACTGAGGCTCCCAGTCCGGCCCCACGTTGCCACTCTTCGGGAGCGTATGCCCCGTCAGACGGCCTCGGTGGCACCGGACGGGACGATTACCTTTCGTCCCGCCACATCAAACCTTAATGTCCCTTTCGCCCAGGGACACAACCACATTGAGCTAACGTTTGGGCGACCCTCTGCGTCCCTTCTTCGCAAGAAGAAGGACATGGAGAGTATTAAACTCGCACGGGTGGTGCGAAAACCTGTGGAACCCATCGCGGACAACCAATGTCCGACGATGAGGTATCCGACACTGCCAGTCTCCCCGATGGGGAGACTGAGATCAATCTTACCCCAGCGCTCCTGGCGGTCGAGCAGGCCGCGCTGGTGGCAAATGAAGAACGCCGAGCGAGGCAGCGGACCGAGAGGTCCGCCGAGAGGCGGCTTTTCGGCTCGCCGCTAAGCGGCAAGAATATGAAGAGGAGGCCGCCCGTCGCCTGGCTACCCACCAGGCGATGGCGGACGCGTACCGCGAGGCCACCAGCGGTTACGTGACCTCTCAAAAATGCTGACTATCCCATGGACTATGCGGACAGTCAAGACCTGGCCGAGCTTGCTCGGTCAGCACACTTTAAAACCATGTCCTCCAACCCAAGCCAGGGTCACGGAGGCCATCTTGGCCAAACATGGGGTGGTAGCTGAAGAAGCCCCCCCGCTGGAAACCACCAGCAAGAAACCCTCTCCCCCCAACCCCTGCAGTACAAGGAGGGACTGCTGGCCCTGGGCCGAGGAAGGGCAAAGAGGCGGACTGTCCAGTCCGGCCTGCTATGATCATGGGAGACCACTCCCTGACATACCCGGATGAGGCTGCCTTTCAGGCAGCCCTCCGGGAGCATGAGGTACGCAAGGAGATGAAGCGTCTCAGGAGGAGGCCAGGAGGAGAGCGGAGGCAGACACCCCTGCCCGCCCCTCCACCGATGGGGCTGGACCCAGTGGGGTTACCCGGACACCCCCGGGCTCCCCCGGGCCACCATGCCCCCCCTCCCCCTCCCCCACCACCCCAGGTTCGCCCTGTGGGTTGGGGCCCCCTCCCAAACCAGGGGGGTGGCCAGGACCCCAGGAGGCCCTGGGGGGAGGTGCAGAGGTGCCACAGGCACCCAACAGGCCTGCTGAGGCCCCCCCAAGGAGCGGGGATGTCCTGGAACAGCTCGCCATTCTCCAGGCCCAGCTGGCCTCGTTGCAAGATCAGCAGTTAACAGCTAACCAGCTGCAAACTGTCGAGGGCCTGCGCGCCCTGATGTCGCGGTATGAGCGGGGGACCATCAACCTGGACCCCACCCGCCTGCAACAAGCAACCGACGCTTCTTGAGGGCCAACCCCCCTCTCACAGGTGTGTTTAACCCTCATAAAAAGGAATCCAAAATCAATATTGCTGGCTTGCCTGAGGGTCACACTGTTGAACAAGCTAAGCAATTTGTTTTGCTTTGGAGTATGGGATGGAAGGTCTTAACCTTAGACATCAGTTTAAGGCTCTCAGGGCCTCCTCCACATTCCATCAATCATCTCCTGCAATCAGAGCATTGATTCAAACCTATCAGGAACGTACCCTGACACCTGAAGCAGCCATTGAACAGTGGCCTACCTTTATCACTGATCTGAAACAGCTAGTGCTTACCAATAACCACATGGAAGCAGTAGAACGTTTCAACTGGCTTGCTGCATATAAGGTGAACAAGAATAACCTCTCTGGGGATGCAAAAACATACAGGGTAATGATTGAGAAAGACCTTGAGCTTCTCAAGCTCCAACCAAGGTATCTCATCCACACCTGGCTAACAAAAGCTAATTTGCAACCTTCTGTCCTGGCTACCCTGCTTACAGGCCTCAAGTCCCTCTGGGACAACTTCAGAGCTGCCATGCTCTATATCGAGGAGGCAGTGGACCCCCTGGGTACTGGCAACCCAGGCCCAGGACCCCAAGGTCCAGGGTGTCCAAGGCCACAAACGCAAGGGGCAGGCCAGCCAGGGGGGGCACCCAAGACCCACAAGTCCTCCCACCAAGGGGGCAGTGGCTCTCAGGGGCGTGGCAACACGTGGCACCGTGTGCCCCTGCATGGCAACCCCAACAACAACAACAACAACAACAACAACAACAGGTCCCAGCAGGGCAACAATAACAACAGGTCCCAACAGGGCCAAAACAACAACAACAACAGGTCCCAGCAGGGCCAGAACCGGTCCCAGCAGGGAAACAACAACAACAACAACAACAACAACAACCACCTGGCAACCCTGGTCCATAAGGTGCCTGAGGTGCTTCCAGAGGGCACGCACGGACAACTGCCCCAACAACGACTCCCTGGCCAACGTGGATCTCTGCCCGGGCTGCTGGCACGCACGTCATCCCCTGGGGCCTCCAGGCAGCCGTTGCAACAGGCCTCGCTACCAAATCAATGTGAGTTCTCTCACCTTGTACTCTGAGGATGATGATCTCATTACCATTGGGGATGGCAACCAGGGCATAATTGATTTTGAGGCAGCAACCTTACTGTCCTCCCAACACCCTGTTCTGGAACCTTACATAAAAGCACTAACCCCTACTGTTGACAACTCCATAGATATCAAGGAGCTTGCTCATCAGCTGCACCTAGCCATGGGTCATGAAACAGTGGCTGAGGAACTGGCCAGACGGCTGGGGGGTAGTAGCATGGGAAAACAACTCAGGAATGCAGTAAAACTGGCTAGACAACACTGTCAAGAATGTCAGTTCAATAGCCCCAAACCTCAAAAATGGCATACTGCAACTCCTTCCACCAATAGGGGCATGATAGTGGGGGATGTGATGCACATCAACAAAGATGTCCAACCCTACCTGATCCTAAAAGACTCATGGTCCAGGTTCACAGTAATGGAACCCCTACCTGGCATGTCTGCAGGGCAGCTACGTGTTGCACTCATGATTGCTTTACCCAGATTCTACCCAGTTGACAGAATTTTGCTTGATCAACAATTTTCTTGTCTGACTGACCTGGAAGGGTGTGAAGCAATAGAGATTGCTGGGCTGGAAGATCATGAGGGTCAGGGGGTCATTGAAAGAACCATCAGATCTGTCAAAACCCTACTAGCCAAAAATCCTTCCAAGGATGCTACTTCAGGGGTCTATTGTGACAGGGCACTCTGGTGTCATGAAATGTGCACAACCCTAAACATGAGACCTGTCTTGCATGCCACGTGGGGTGAAGTAATCCCAGCAGGCCTGCAGGCAGGTGTATATCCCCCAGAGGTGATAGCACTGTACAACACTGCACGTGCACAAACCTCAGCAAAACTGGCAGAAAAAGATAAAACCCATTCCAGGCCAGTATTCCAAAAAGGTGATCAAGTTCTCTATTACAAGGAAAACAGCTTTGGTAAGGTTGGAACTTGGCTAGGTCCAGTTACCATCCGTGGATTTACCAAAAACAGCAAGACCGTGGAGGTCAAGCACAATATCAATGGGAAGCGTCACAGGGTGAGCTGTCATAGAATTAAGAAGTATTATTCTCCCATGGCAGACGTGCCTGGGGAAGAGTCTTTAAGCATGGACTCACTACTTCTATCTGGCAACTCCAGCATGCCCAGCAGTAGCTCTGAGCCACCAATTACTGCTGTTGACAGCACCACAGCACCCTCTGTGAACCCTTCCACCCTCAGTGAAGCCAGGCCCACTTCACAACCTGGGGATTGCTTAACCAGGCACGAGGTAGCTGGGTTGGAAGCATTAGCTCAGCCCCAAGGCACCAAATTGTCTGCCAACCTCCCGCTCTGAGGTCAAATTGGCAGTCGCCTTGCAAGCATTACACAGGTCACATAAGCAACAAGCTGCTGTGGCCGCAGGGTTGGCAAAAGTCTCAGCTGTGTGCACTAGTCAGGACCCCTGGACCCTGGCAATAGACACTCAGGCACAGGTCAGTGTGATCAGTGCACAAGCCATCCCTGGTCTTGAGATTGCACCTTCATTTTGGGCACGGGTGCAGGATTTCTCAGGCCAAAGCTCACTGGATGTAGTGGGACAAGTGATGCTCCCTATACTTGGTATTCAGACACCCTTCCAGGTGGTGGAGGGGTACTCTGGTAACACCTTGTTGGGGGAACCTTTTGTATCCTATCCTGGGGTGCTTATCTCAGCTAATGAGCTCAGTGTCACAGGGGTGGGTGCAGTTCCTCTGGACCACTTTAAAATCCCTCTCTCCAGTATTGTCCCTGGTATGGATGCTGTCATCAAGGCAGTCAACACTCAGTATGCACCAGGGGAGATCCCTGATCTGGACAAGTTAGTGCACAGCCAGTTCCTCCATCCCTCAGCCTTTGGGCTGGGTAAGTGGGACATAGCCATGCACTCACCCCACCAAATCTCCCACGTCATACAAGAATGCAAAACACAAAAAGGGTTTACCAAGTGGCTGATGGCCATTGTCCACCAAGCCAGGCAGGAATGGGTCCTGCCCAACCCCAAAAACCCTCAATACAAACCGCCTGTCACCCCTTCATGGGACGTGCCAGAGGGAGCCAAAAAGCTCAGATTAAAATTTGTTCTCAAACAAAAACCACAAAAAGTGGGCTCCCCAATCTTCCATGCCAGACCATGTGTCACAGAATTAAAGGGGACATCCACACTGCCAAAAGGGGAAACATACACACCTGGGCTGCAACAAACCTCACTCAGGATCATGCTCTCCCTATTCCTCCACAACCTCAATGCAGGCCAAGACTATGTCTGCAAAGCCACTGATATTAAAAGGGCCTTCCTCAGGGGGGACCCAGAAAAGGCTGAATCTGTGTGGAAAGGGAAGGTGTACGTGGTAGACACCCCAGCTGTGTGGAAACCTTACATTGATGAGCCCCACCTTATCATCAACATTGGGGTGGAAGGGCTTGTCAGTGCCCCAAAAATTTTCAGAGACTCAGCAGAGGAAGTATTCAAAAAGCTCAAGGCCACGTATGATGACCTGGACCCATGCTTTTTTGTTGTACCCACCCCCTCTGGACTGCTGTTCTTTGTGTGGCATGGAGATGACCAACTCATTTGTGGGCCTAGAGCTGAGGTGGAAACCTTTATTCAGCAGGTCCAGGAATCATATGAGATTGGCAAACAGGTGGAATTGAGCACAACCCCCATCCAGTTCTGTGGCATCATGTTGCAGCTGCACAGGCAGCCAGATCAATGGGTCTGCTCTCTCTCTCCTCCTGCAGAATATATTCAAGATTGTCTAGATCTGCTGCATCACACTGCCTCCCCTTACACATGTGTGCCACTGTTCAGGGCAAACTGGGGTGGTGGTCAGCCATCTGTGGGGCTCCCTTAGCTGTCATCAGCAGGGTCACCCATGATGTTCTAGTCAAATCAAATGCAGTCACATCAGGAAGTTGATCCATGACTGCCCCCCCTCATCCTCCATGGCCTGAATCTGATGGAAGACATCCACATCCACAGTGTCATGGACAGCTCCATGGAGAGCAGAACAATCAATCAGATGGGGGCACGGGAATCAGGGCTGTTTTTTCTCACCAACAGGTCAGATTACATGTCCCTCACTTCCTGGTACAGCAGGCTACACCGCAGAAAACCTGGCAGCAGCAACTCAGCTGAATGTCGTGCTGTGGTGTCTGCTGCATTGCATGCTCGTTCCCTGCAGCACATGCTCACCTGGCTACAAACCCAGGCAGGCAGCACATGCAATGTCATCTCACATCTCTATACTGACAGCCAATCTGTGATCAGTTTTCTAACCAAGAAATCTGTTCTGCTGCTGTCCACACTGACCTGGATTGGGTGATCCTCAAACAGGAGGCCACCTATTTTTCCAGCTGGACTCATGTGGATGATGAGGACAACCCAGCAGACGCTCTCACGAAGCTGCGGGATGCTGCTGGCCAACAGTACCAGCTCCTCTTTCAGAACATGAACCCCTATGATATCAGAGTCAGTGTTTGAATAAATGACTGGCCATAGCACAGTACACAACCACCACACCCCCTTACCACAGCGATAGCTGCTGGGCGCCATAAAATTCAACACATTCGTTGTGGGGTGTGAGTGCTGGCTAGGTCAGATTTGTATCCATTTGCAGCTTGAGGACACAAGCTTTGTATCCATTTACTTAATGTGTGCTTCAGTAACTGGCCAAACCAGCCAGCTGTGTACACCTTATTTAACCCTTAAATGGTACTGGTACCTATTTCTAGTTACCAGTTTTACTGGTAACTAGAAATAGGTACCAGTTTTAGAACCGAGCTGGCGCGAATGCCAGAAGTAGTATCCATGATATTATTAGATCTGCTGCTAGATCTAGATGTGTACTACAGCTTGCAACCGGACATCACTATATTTGGACAAGTGTACAGGGAGGTATGAAGTACCAAAGTACAGGGGTACCCAGTAAAATGGGACGAAACGTGGATGTAAAATATTGACGTGTAGCAAATTCGGGGCTATGGCGGTGCAGAAAATTGATTGGTGTAGGAGCATCGATGCATGGATCCGTTCCAAATTTTGTAGGCATAATTTATACGTTATAAAAATGCTATAGCCGCAGTCACGCAACATCTAATGATGCGCGCAGTTATCTCGGGCTGGATTTTATTGCGGCAGGGCGCGTTTTTTGTCTGGGCGGTGATGATGGAGCTAGATCTTGTTGTTTGACGTCGTATCATGGGGTGTTTCGCCACGAATAGTTTATATATATTGTGTTTCGCATATTCCATTAGCGCTCATGGGCCGGGAAAGTCGCGAGGCACCTTCTTGCCTCCGGCGTGCTAACTCCCGCAAGACCCATAATTTGCGGTTTCGACCTGGCGCAGTTTAGTATCCCAGCGTCGGCCATCGACAAGGTAAAGCTGTTCTATCGTTCGGTAAGTAATCCTCGACCTGTAATCGAAACTTTGATAGGCTAAAAGTCACTATTTTACTACTCTATGGATTGGTCAATGGTGGTTGTTGCACACAACCACTGCGATCAGTTTTTCATCCGTTTTCTTCATGGTTAGCCGTGTTTACACCAAATATACGAAAATAACGATTGATATAACATTTAGAAAAGTGGTTTATGGTATCACGATGGTTTTTACTGCCTAAGAACTTCAAGACAGTGGGTATTCTGACCTGTTTTAGGTTGGCCTTTTTGCTTTGCTAGTATGGGAAGCCTGCGCCATTGTGCAGTCACTCCATGTAACAAGCATGGAAGCCCCAGTGCCTTGCTGGCATAAAATACAATGTCAGTGCATTGTCTCTATATTCTTTCACTTCGGCCATGCACGTGGAGGTCGTTTCTCATGTTTTGGATGCATGTGTAACACAGCCCCTTGCACCCCCTTGCTACGTGTGCACTTGGGCCTTGGCATAGTGTCATACTTACTATTAGCCCTTGCTAGCTACCATATGGTTTTATTTCTTCACACCAACATGAAATATAGTTGAAGCCGCACGTTAGTGATGATTTGAGCTTTATATGGCAACATGTAAAGCTCAAAGATCACCACTACCGTGACAATGCCTCTTGTTGCTGTGTTGTTGCTTCGTACGATTAGCAGCTAATATAATCAAGCCCAGCATAAAATGAGCTTCAACTAGCATTGTCACCATGCTAGGCCTTTTGGAACACGCTTATTAGAGCATCGCCATGTGAGAAAAATGAGCATGTGGTAGTTAGTGTGTTGGCTATAGTCTTCGCCCTTGTACCATGCCATGATACGTAGGAGTGCAGCTGTGCATTGGCGTTGTGATCTATGTTTGGATGCTATAGTGCATGTTCTGTAGGCTGGGATTGATGAAACTATGCATGCCTTGCCATCTATGATGTTTTTTAACGATGTGGACTAGGAAACTTGCCTTGTAATGATAGCAATTGTACCAAGGAAACTGGTCCCTATTTTTAGTCACCAGTTATTTTTAGATCTGCCTGATGGGTCCCTGGGACAACCTCCGGTGTCAGTGTTCAGTAGCCATGCCCAGCTACCTGTGCAACTGCCTTTACGAGGCCAGGGTCAACTTCACCGTCTAAACGTCCAATAATGCATGAAAAGAGTGTCATGTCTCGCACCCAGCGCCCCCCCTGGGGGGGGTCCTTAATATGTACCCATAGGACAGTGCAACATGACCAATGGCATGACCCCCAAGTAACTATATATATGTGTGTGCTTTGGTCCCAATATGGATAGTAAAATTGTTATTAGGTTGGTTTGTGGACCTTATAATGCAAAGTGCAACTGGTAACTACTTTTAGGAACCAGTTGGACACCATCCAAGGGTTAATGTGCAATATAACACCTGGCCAGAACAGCCAGCTGTAACCAACCTGGCTCAACCAGCCATGTCTCTTTTGTACCCCTAATCAACTTAAAAACAATAACAATAATGTTGGGGGTGCAGACCTGCATTAAATAAATAATAAAACAATACTGGAGTTAGTCTCCATGCTTTGCTGTAGACTAAGTCTCAAAGGCATTGTGAATACAACGTATGAATAAGCCTTGTAAACCTACGTTGGTATGTGAATATAAATACCACGTGGGCTATGCAGATAGGAATGCTAGTCGAGTCGCATACGTTTCCCTAGATAGGTACTTTGGGTACTGGGGTACGTGACAGATGTCAGTACCCAGTATACGTAGTGTCCTGTCATTGGACGGTACTAGAGTATCCTAGATAGGGACCGTACTGCAGCGTGCATTGATCTGTGATCACACGATGCAGTGACTAGACTGCTACCTGTCATCGTGCGGCCTCGGGCCAACGGTCTGCACCCAACGGTCACTGGCGGCGCAGCCAGTGAGAGGAACGTTGATAAAGGGTAAACCTATTTTCTAATGAACCAAGCAATTCATTGCTCTCAGCACTCTGTGTTCTCAAGCATTGTACCAAGTCGGTCGTTCGTATTCTAACTGGCATCCCAATGGGCACTAACTATGCCGGGATCCTAGCTTGTCAAATCTATATCTATACACTAGCTTATGAGCTAGCTAGTGTATTCATGGAGAATCTCATTGCCTCAAATGATGATATGTTCTCCATCATGCAGGCGTTTTATCCACACATGTCGATACATCATGATGATGTCATTGCTTTTGACAACCCTGATTTTGCAACCCATTTGTTTACCACAGCTGCATGGTCTGCCTGCATGGCATCTACCCGCAAGCCGGTACCTCACATTAAAGCTCACGTCATGACTCGGAGCTAGATACTAGTATCAAGGAGACAACCAGCGCAGGCCAGAAATCGGAAATACTAGTAGTTGCAATTACTTGCAATTACCTCGAGCGATCTTAACATTTAATTCATAACAAGGGCAACGTCATCATATCCACCCCTTTCAGTGCCCGGCATTACACA
>RPFO01001920.1:0-12675 GCA_009746045.1 Mesostigma viride
TTGGTCCAATCTTGTCCCACATCACCATCTCTGGCCACCCAGGCCGTTTCCAGCCCTGGTGGTAGGAACGCAACCACTTGGAATGCTGGGCTCTTGTTGGCATGATGATGCCCTCCTTCCCGCCCCGTGTGGCCGCTACGGTCTCCCGGCGGACGCAGGGCGGAGCCACATGCGTTCCCCTTCCTAGAGGGGCGCATCCCAGTGCTGCCGCTTTAGGACTTATGCCACCTGGGAACGTCTCCAGCTCACCCAACCACCATCACCAGCCCACCGGCAAAGCCGCTGGGATTTCCCGAGGGTAGAGCCACTGCCACTGGCTCCATTACCCCCCATCGTGGTGATAATGATGGCTGCGGACCTCCTAGCGCCAAGGCTCACCATCGCCATGGTGTCACGAGCCTTGGCGCAGCCGCAGCCGAGTGGAGCTTTATTATGGTATATAATGCATTTTCTTAAAACAAAGCCGGACCGCACTGCCGGTTCCACACGCACCCCCCTCGTGGGGGGCGCGTGAAAACGGCAAAGGCTCCGCTACGCCCGCCCAAAGGCGGCGGGCTCCGCTTTGCCTTTGCCGTTTTCACGCGCCCCCCGCGAGGGGAAAATTTTTTTCCAGGCTTGCCAGGCGCTGTAGAATTTCTTAACCAGATTTTTTGTAAGTGCGCATGAATACCCACGGTTTTCCGCAGCTTCCCACCTCTCCCTTATCGCCAAGGGCAGAAGGGGCCTGCTCGCCGGAGCGCCGAGAGGGTACAGAGTGCCTGCCGACCTACCCATGCCGACAGGACCCCCCCCGACCCACGGCAGCCGCTGCCTTTGCTGAAAAACTGGGCAATTATGAATAGCGCGCTCCTCCCACCAAGATTCGCTCCAGCCCCGCATCCTCCCCGAAACTCCCGTCTGGCCACAGGCCGAAAGATCGGGTCCGCTGTCAGGCTCCTGGTAGTTATGGGCTACCCTGGCACCCACGCTAGCCATCTCCACGTTTAAGGCAGATTCGCCTCCACCTGTGATTCTTTCCACCGTAGCCGCTGGCCCTGGCCTGTATGGCTCCTTCCCTGACGTTGTCCGACTAAAAACGCAGCTTCCCCAGTGTCAGGAAGCTGCTTGCCGCACCCAGGGGTAGAGGGGAATCGTCAGTGGGCTGCAAAAAGGCCTCCCTACGTTCACCACACCACTCTAAGTACGGTGTGAAAATGGAAAACAAAGCACATGTCTCAAGGCGCCGCGCCCCCCTCAATCAAGGGCGGGCACGGTTGCCAGTAGGCACTAGTACCGGCGCACCGCCGGTCCCTTTTCTCTCTCTAGTCCTAAGTAACAACAAGCACCTAACATGGTGTAGGTGACGTACGGTAGAGCTACGCTACAGGCGGCAGATCGGCCCCCTTTGAGCCCGCCGCAACATAACTATAAAATGAGCAGATAGCTCAGAAAATAGTCAAAGACTCCGCGACAGGTGCGGACTTGGCAAAGGGAGGCTACGTTGCCGGCGCCCAAGAAAATGGTTGGAGTAGCTTGAGATGCTTTTTGATGACGACACCTTTTGCCGACTCGCGTGACACGGATGTAAGCGAACTTTATCGGCGTATGTGTTTTGCGCTCGCCGACATTCCGCTGATAACTCAACGAGAGTTCGATTTTCGCGTGGAAACAAAAGCCAAAGCGATTGTATCCGGCGTGAAGGCGATTGTGGAGGAGGAGCAGGATTCTCTGTGTGCAGAGTATTTGGAGAGAGTGGCCCCGATGAAGACGAGGAGGTCCGAAATCTATCCTGACACCGCCAACAAGGAGGCAAAGTTGGTGGCCGCCAAAGAAGAGATGTTCGCTCGTGTCGATGAAATGGCGGCGAAAGAGGTTCCGAGAGTTCGCTCGATCGGTTGTTGCAAAACCTGCAGAGAGTGGAACGAGTCGCGGGACAGTCTATATTGATATGAGTTGCGCCCGCCGGCGTTTCTCTCGTGTTGAATGCCCCCCTCTACATACACATTATATTGTCTGGACATTCGTATGTAGTGACAATCGTAGTCAATGTGATTGCCATTCGTTTGTACGTAAAAGTGGTTATTGAGGAAGTTGCGCCCCAGGGCGTTTCTTTGTTGCATTTTCTTCAAATTTTAGCTCGCGTAAATAGATGAAGATGACTTAATAAATGCCAATTTTTTTTAATAATATAAACTACTCGCGGCCGGTATGTTCTGGTTTCGCAGATGTCCAGTCTGACGGTCGACATAAGGGGACGTCCATATCAGGACGCTGTTTTCCGGATTTTTGAGAAGGATCCCGATAAGAAGTGCCGGGATAGGAAATGTAAAAAGCTGTCAATTACCGACATGGGTCTGTGTGGGGAACACATCGTAGCTTTCGGAAAGGACATGATTTCCCGTCATCTGCAACAATACGTTGACAACAATTGTGTGGGAGGGGCGCAGATGGACGTCCTTCTTGAGGATGGAGTGGACGGAGCCAAAAGGGCTGTAATTCGGCTGTCGGAAATGGATGATGACAAAGAGGACGTGAACATTCGCCTTAGGAGGCACGACGATAACACGGCCGATTGTGTGTTTGGGTCTGGAGGAATGGAGGATGAGAGCCAGGTCTTCCATGATGCCGCGGAGAAGGTGGTTGAATGGATGATGGGTTGGTCAAATCTTGACGTTCGCATATTCAACCGTCTGACGTCTGATTTCCTTCTTAGGGGAAGTTTCAAGATGGTTGACCGTGCAAGGCAGTCCAGGAACCAGCTATCCCTTTCCATGGCCAGTCCGATCGCACGCATGATTAGGAGGGCCCTCTTCCGCGCAACCTTGCCTCGAGATTTCGAAAATACCATGAAGGGCCGACCGAAAATCAGCAGCGATTTCCCATTCGCGAACCACTTATGGGTCGACGGAGTTGGTAACGAATTTTTTTGCATTTCCTTGCCAAATGATTCTTTATGAGGGACATAGAGTTGTTTGTATAGAGAGTGAATTGACGAAAGTTGCGACGGCGGTCGCATCTTTTAGTGCGTCGTTCTCTTGTTATGAATCTCTGTTCATTCTGAATTATAACGTTGTTTGTACCTTGACATAATGATGCATTTTTTGTATTGAGTTGCGACGTGGGGCGCATCTTCCTGCTGACTCGTATGATTTTTCCAATTTTTTTGTTTTGTTGTTGCAGATGGAAAAGGGCGGCCCTACATCGCAGGTGGTCGGCGACTCTCCCCCTAGGGGGAAGGTCTGAAGGGCAACCAGTTCAGGCCCAAGGCGCCTCCTCACAACAGCCTCCTCACAAGCGTGCAAGGAGGGCACGCCGCCCCCAATGGTGGAATCTGGTGTCAGCTTTGCCGCGGTCACTGGGAAGGATGAGTACCACGGTGGTCGTGAGATGGTGGACGATCCGGTTAAGCGGTCTCAGATTGAGCGGTTTCAGCGACTCGCGAATGGCACTCGTGAACAGCAATTCGCGCTGTACCAAGACATCCTTAATGACAAACCTGAAGTCGCCAAGGTGCCTTATCTCTCCAAAAACACATTCATGCCTCGTTTCGAAACCCTGCTCCAGCAGGAGCTAAGGTTGGCTCGGTTGGCTCAGAATGCGCCAGAGACAGTAGCCGCCGCGCCCTCCCATGCCGCGCCTGCCGCAGTAGCCCAAAAGAGGGGGGAGAGTGTGCACGAGTCGGCCGCAGTGCCCTCAACCGCAAGGGATCCCCCCGCGACTTCCAAGCCGGTCGCGACGGGCGATATGCCCCCGCCGCGGCCAAGGGGAAGGGGGAAGGGGGTCGATGCAGGGGAAGAAGAAGTTTTCGAAATGACGCCGAGCAATTTGGAAGGTGGCGGGTCGATCTTCGTAAGTCTCTGCCCATTTAATTGATGTCGTGAAATACATAAGCATTTTTTTGCAATATTCGCCAGAAATGTCATTTCCGACAACTAAGCGGATTTTTACTTTCCGTTGAAATGTTCGCAGGGCCGGCAAGAGGATGTGGGTGCAAGAGAAGCCCGCTCAATGGCGGGAAGCACCCAGGTACATGAGTGCGTCAGATTCCTCTCCGGTTTACTTGTAATGAAATGGTTTGCGTGCGTATATCCTTGTTTATTTTTGTAGTAATTTTTTTCTTGTTAATCGACAATCGCGTTTGCTTTTTTTACAGGGAAGTCCGTTCGAGCAGCAAGAGGGCGGTGAGAGGAGGGGAAGTGGATCTTACGGTGGTTCCACTGCAGAGGGGGGAAGGGTAAGTTACCGTTGACTTACAAATTGAAAGTTTAGGTTCGTCCTCAATTGACAGAGTTACGACGGCCGGCGTTTCTCTACACTTTTCTTACATTAAAAATCTTCCGTTGATAATGTTCTTGCAGGAAGCCGGTCGTCAGGGTGGGGCAAATCTCCAGGGAGAGGGGGCTATCGCTGTCGTGAGCCTGTGTCAGAGGGCGCGGGTGGAAGCGACGGCGATACTGCGAAAATGACACGCTTTAAGGAGCAAGCGGATGCTTATAAACTGAGGACGTTAGCAAAGCGGGTTGTGGCCGAGGTGAGAACGGAAACAGCCCCACCTGAGGTACGGAACCAGATGATGACTCTCCATCAAGTCGCTGAGTTGATCGTGAAGAATGCGTGCGCGCCCGATGGAGCCACACAGCCTGAGGAGATCCCGAGCGCCAAGGCCTTGATAAAGTGGATGCAGGAGAACCTGTTCGAGGGCAAAGGAAGGAGAGGAAGTGTAAACTGAAGACGGTGACGATGGCGGACGCCAAGACTCTGATCAAGATGTTGAAGGAACACGATGCCCGCCGGGACAAGTCTCCGAAGATCGCGAAGGGGTCGAAGAAAGCGGCTGAAGCAGCAGCGGTTGAGGGGAATGAGGTAAGTCTACCTCTGTTGTGAGGGGGGCTTTGTTCTTGAGGTCCACGTTTCATGTAGGTTGCGACGGCCGGCGTTTCTTAAGTGTGACACTTACTTCCTTTTGACTAACACTTACTTCCTTTCCTGATTTCGCATGGTTGAGGGAAATGAGCCAAGTGTACCTCTGTTGTGAGGGGGGCTTTGATCTTGAGGTTTAGGTTTCATCTAGGTTGCGACGGCCGGCGTTTCTCAAGTGTGACATTTACTTTATTCCTTTTGGTTATGCTTTCCTGATTTTTTCCTATCATTGTTAAGGGGAATGAGGTAAGTGTACCTCTGTTGTGAGGGGGCTTCTTGAGATCCAGGTTTCATGTAGGTTGCGACGGCCGGCGTTTCTTAAGTGTGACACTTACTTCCTTTTGACTATGTTTTCCTGATTTTTTCGCATCACGGTTGAGGGAAATGAGCCAGTGTACCTCTGTTGTGAGGGGGGCTTTGATGTTGAGGTTCAGGTTTCATGTAGGTTGCGACGGCCGGCGTTTCTCAATCGACATTTACTTTATTCCTTTTGGTTATGCTTTCCTGATTTTTTCGCATCACTGCAGTACGTGCAGGCCGAGAGGGCGACCCACGCGGCCATCCTGTACTCAATCAGCCTCGACCAGCACCGCGCGCCGCGAGAACATGAAAATAGATAGTACGTGGACTGCTGCCGTCGACGAACACCAGAAGGGACTCTCCGAAGCACTTGCGACCTACAAGGGGAAGGCGCTGAAGGGAAAGGGGAAAGGAAAGGAGGTGGAGGTTGCGGATGCTCCCGTGTCTCTGCTTGAGAAATGGGAGAAGTCCCCGGTGTCGCAGGATGATGATGACATCCTGGATGTGAACGATGAGATCGCGAAGGGCAAACGGTTGCGGCAGGAGCTTGCCGTTCAGCCTCGGGACCTCGATGAGATGTCCAAAGCCTTGGTGCATCGAAATCGGGTGTGGACAAGGAACCTGTTCGTTGGGCCTCAGAAGCTCCTCGCACGAGACTTGCATCTGTCGAGAGGCGAGCAGAACGCCACCATTTTTGCCAGTTCGGAGTCCGACTACGGCCACGACAAGCTGGTGATTCCTGTGTGGCGGTACTCGTTCCAGTTTTTGGCTGACCGGTTCCCCAACACTTTTCATGAGTGGATGAAAAAGGAACACCAGCGTCAGGTCGCGCAACTTTTCGGGGAGATGGGGGGGCACGGACAATGAAGGCTGGCTACGCTCGCGCAATGACTGACAAAGAGATTGATATCTACCTGCGAACGAGCTCGGCCAAGGGATGGCCGAAGCTGCTTCCACCAAGGTTCTGACAGGACGGGCCGATGTGCTGGACTCTTAAGCCCGTGGACGTGAGAAAGGCCGCGCTTTTGGACAGTTTGTGCAAGTCCGCCTGGGAGATGGCTCCACTCGAGAAGAAGCCACCGTTGCCGCCAGCCATTTGCGGCTTTCTCGTGCTGGACGGGAACCACTTTACCACACTCATCAAATCGGTGAAATTCGAACTGGTCGCCCCAAATATGACGGTGGACCAAAGATCTGTGTGGTACCAGGCAATGCTGAACGGTTTCATGAAGGCGGAAAAGCTAAGGGTCGTTGCGCGGGGAGGGAAGGAGCAGGAAGTCACGAAGACCGTGGCCGCGGAGAAGCTGGAGGAGTGGGCAATGGATTGGACGAAATTCGGGGGGTGGACGTGCAGATGCTCAAGGGTGAGACCATCCTGCCGACCTGGTGGCAGATCCGTGAAGAGAAGGTAAGCCAAGTTGCGACCGCCGGCGTTTCTATAAGTGGTTTTCTCGTGTTATTTCAGTATGCCATTAGTTTGGTAAAGATGCGACCACCGGCGTTTCTATAAGGGGTTTTCATGTTCCACCTTAGTATGCCATATTTTGTCAAGATGCGACCGCCGGCGTTTCTGTCAGTCGTATTCTTGTTCTCAGTTGAGTTGTGCTTATTTGGGAGGACTATCGATGTGTCTCTGCGCGTTGTTGCCCTACGGCGATGCAGGTTTCCGAACAAGTCGGCAAGATGATCGAAGTTGTCAGGCAGCTCGGGAACGCCATGAACGCCGAGGACACAGCCCAAGCCAAGGCAACGTGGGGCTCAGCGCTGGGGGATGTGCACCGGGCCTACCAGGCATATGGACCCCTCAAGAGAGGGAAGGGCGTGTCTATCCCAACTCCTCTGTACGGCAAGATCTGGGCGATTGTGAAGCCCTTTTGGCAGAAAGGAGAGCAAGCCAAGGCCGAAGGGGACGGCGCAGGCGACAAGGCAGGGGGGCTGAAGAGACGGACAAGTGGGGGCCGGACCAGAAGAACTTCATGCAGCGCTGGCTGTTCTGGTGTGAGGACCCTTTGAAGCCCGCTGTCGACGGCAAGCCGGCGATCGCACAGGATATCGCGGCTCGGCAAGACTTCCTTGACACGCGCCCTAAAGACAAGGCGCACGAACTGTCCATTTTCACCGCGCATCGGGAACTTGCGAGTTTCCAGTACTTCGACAGCCTGATCCAAGCGCCGATCATGTCCTGTGAGGCCCCTCCCAGCAACCTGATAAAAATAATGGAAGTCGCCAAGAATTTGATAGAGGCGGCAAAGCAATTCGCCCACATCAAGTTCCTGGAGAACCCCGAGCTGATTGGCTCCTGCAGACAACTAAACGGGACTTTCGACCCCGTAATGGTGAGGGAGCACGTGTTTGGCGTGAAGCTGAAGGGCACCTCGCCACGGACCTCGACAAGTTCATCGCCGACTGCCGCCTGACCAGAGACTTTTGGCGGGTGATCGTCACGGCCACGAGGGCGATCATTCTCACGCTGAGGGACCTTCCGCCGGCTAAAAGGAAAGTGGTCGACCAGAAGGACTGGAAGTTCCCGAGAGGGCTGCTCGCTTCCCACCCCCGTCATTTGTATGACGATTTGGGGTGAAGACCAAACATCTGCTGGGTGTGCCAAGGAGGCGGCGGCGGAGGTCGAGAAGGAGGTCGAGGAGGAGGCGGAGGAGGGGACTACCAAGGCCAAGAAGGGGTGGCGGGACAGGTTGGAAGCCTACAGCGATTGGAAGGGGGTGAGGATGGGATCCGACTGGATCGCATACAGGACAATGACATGGATGGAAAACGAAAAAAGAAAGGATCTGGTGGTGACGAAGGTGGTGGACGAGTTGTGCACGGGGTCTGACAAAATTCCTCGGTCGCTGAAGGACCAGGCGTTTGCTGTGCTGGACCTGGCAGCTGACAGCAACGAGAAGTGGAGGAACCTGCGCAAGTGGGACCAGACTGCATTCCGGAGGAGCGCCACATTCCCAAACCCTCCTCGCATTTGAGCCCGGTCGTGTGGGATGTGGTTGACAAGATGACCAACGCCCTTTTTAGGGCACCCTGCAGAGTTCTGCTGGTGTTCGGGGAGCCCGCCCATATCCGCCGGTGGAAGCGCCTGGTCCGCCTTATCAAATATTGGCTTGTTGAAGATGGGTGGGAAGGCCTCATACTTTTCCGACGACGATTCTTCGTCTGATGAGGATGATGATTCGGAGAAGGGGGAAGAGGGGGAGGAGGAGAGGGGAGGCGGATGAGATGAGGATGAGAAGGAGGAGGATGAGGAGGACGAGGAGGACGAGGAGGACGAGGAGGACGAGGAGGACGAGGAGGACGAGGAGGAGGATATTGCTGAGGGGCACCCGCCCGGGTGGGTGGGGGCAGGCGGAGGGGGAGAAAGGGGATGGGGATGGGGAGAAGGAGGAGGGGGGAGGGGGAGAGGGACGGGGGAGGAGATGGAAGGGGAGGGAAAAAGCGCAGTCGGGGTGATGGAGGCTCGCGTGAGGAGACAATGGGGGGGGATGAAGACAACAGGGGGGAGGTAAGCGCCAGCGTGCTGGTGAAGGAGACTCGAGGCCTGTCGTTGGAAACGCCGGCGGGCGTATCTGTGACGAGGAGGGGGATCGCCAGCGGGAGGGAGGCTCGCGGCCTGTTACTGGAAACGCCGGCGGGCGTATCTGTGATGAGGAGGGGGATCGCCAGCAGGAAGGAGGCTCGCGGCCTGTTACTGGAAACGCCGGCGGGCGTATCTGTGATGAGGAGGGGGATCGCCAGCAGGAAGGAGGCTCGCAGCCTGTTACTGGTAACGCCGGCGGGCGTATCTGTGATGAGGATGGGGATCGCCAGCAGGAAGCAGGCTCGCGGCCTGTTACTGGTAGCGCCGGCGGGCGTTCCCGATTTACGGGAGGCGGTCGTGTCCGACAGATGGGAATGAGGCCTCGTCAGGATTCATGGGGACCCCCGGTTGAGGGGACCCCCGCCCTCGCCTCGGTTTCTTTGGGTCTGGGTGACGATCCCGTACCGTCGTCAGGAAGGACGGTTGTGATGACTTTGCCCCCCGCTCGACGGGGATGGAGCAATGCCCGAACACGATACTGCTGAATGAGGATGACGATCCGGAGCCGTCGGCTGACACGGATTTTGTTGCGAGCACCCCACTGCAGAAGAGGGTATTGGAGGCTCGTAACGTGGAGGGTCCGCCGAAAGTCTCAGGTGGAGGGCCGGCGTTTGCCGGATTGATGCGCCCGACTGAGGTGGTCGATGTTGAGGCGCCGCCAGGGACATCGACCGCACCGTTGACCGCATTGACGGATATCTTCGATCGACCAAGGATGCCCTTCCACGCTCCAACGGTACATTCGGCCGGTAAATTTCATTTTCAATAAACGAGTTTATAAGTACCTTAATATATTTCTACATAAGTTTTTTTGCATCAGTCCATGGCTTCATTGATTTCTCACACGACCCTTCCGTATTCATGTTAATTGGCATGTGCTTACGTGCAGGGAAAGGCGAAGAAGAAACTCCAGTTCGGTTTCCCCGTGGATCCGCGTCTGGGACTGTGTCCGGAGAGGCCGGCCGTGTTGTTGGCCAGGCCGCGGTCGGCGAACCAGTTGCACAACCGGGGGCGGGAGGGGCCTCCCTCCCACCCAACGCACCAACCCACGCACCAGCCTTACCGTGCGGTCAGCCAGAAAAAACGTACGAAGAGTTGATGGCAGAGGCGGCGGCTGCGCAGGGGCAGAAGGCAAAACGTCGGGGAGGGGGCAGGCGAGGGGCGGGGCAGGAGACGGAGGGTGCCGACGAACCTGCACAGCCGCAGAAGGGTGGTGGTCAGGGCAGAGATGCGACGGCCGAAAACCGAATCAGGGACGTTCGGCCGGACGTCCGGATGCGCTTTATGGATGGCGCGAAACTGAGTCGCGGAGGTTGGAGTTCGAAATGGGTAGACGAGGTGTGCATAAACTGGGAGCACAAGTACCCCAAGAAGGAAGATTTTCTGCTCTTTGGCACCCTCCTGGGCAAAGAGAGGGAGAAGGTGGTGATCAGATGGTTTGATGAAGGGCACGACCTCGGTTGGAGTAATGAGTGCGAGCAAAAGTTTCGTTTCCCTCTGAAGTTCGCTAGAGAACATGTTACTCTCCTGAAGGAAGGCGCCAGCTGGGACAACATTCCTTCATATCGACCTGGCAAGCGATGATGGGCGAGGACTTTGCACGAAATCGCGTTTTGCACGTAATTGCCCACCGCAACGTGGAGAAATGCAGATGTACATAGTAGTTGGATCAGTGACCGTGACTTTGGGCAGTTTAGTACTTAGTTGGGGTGACGTGTCCAATGTATATATGGTGGGGCGCGTCCAAGGGGGTCCACGCTGATTGAGCACTTGCATGTGTTCTTTCAACATATTCGGACATGTATGAAATGAATAAATTGTTTGGACGATTGCAAATTGATTGATTGAAGAATGAGATACCATTATTAATTGAAAAATGTAAAACCTCATTGTGAATTTGTACTTCAAACTTTCACATGCATGCCCCAAATTGTGCATTTGTGCAGGTTTTAATTATGAGAAGTAGCATTTCTCTACAAATATTGAGAAATTTAGGGGCACTTGGGGTTGTTGGCCATGTTCATTCATGATAAAATGGACTTTTTATGCTGTAACATCATATTCCACTAGTCCAAAACGCTGCTTTCATGACGTCAAAAGTACCAGCAATGGCCCTAGGTTGGAGCAGTAGATGTTGGGGACGCCCACCCACCACCACCCACCCCCCACCCACCCACCCACACCCACCCACCACCCACCCACCACCCACCCACCCACCCACCCACCCACCACCCACCCACCCACCCACCCACCACCCACCCACCACCCACCCACCCACCCACCCACCCACCCACCCACCCATGCACCCACCCACCCACCCACCACCCACCCCCCACCACCCACCCACCACCCACCCACCCACCCACCCACCCACCACCCACCACCCACCCACCACCCACCACCCACCCACCCACCCACCACCCACCCACCCACCCACCCACCCACCCACCCACCGGCCACCACCACCCACCCACCCACCCACCCACCCACCCACCCACCCACCCACCCACCCACGGCCACCCACCCACCCACCCACCCACCCACCACCCCACCCACCACCCACCCACCCACCCACCATGCACCCACCCCCACCATACACCCACCCACCCACCCACCACACCACCCACCCACCACCCACCCACCCACCCACCCACCCACCCACCCACCCACCACCCACCACCCCCACCCACCCACCCACCCCACCCACCCACCCACCCACCCACCCACCCACCCACCCACCCACCCCCACCCACCCACCACCCACCCCCACCCACCCACCACCCACCCACCCACCCACCCACCCACCCACCCACCCACCCCACCCACCCACCACCCACCCACCCACCCACCCACCCACCCACCCCACCCACCCACCCACCCGGCCACCCATATAACCACACCACACGCACGCACGCACGCACGCACGCACGCACGCACGCACGCACGCACGCACGCACGCACGCACGCACGCACGCACGCACGCACGCACGCACGCACGCACGCACGCAGACGCACGCACGCACGCACGCACGCACGCACGCACGCACGCACGCACGCACGCACGCACGCACGCACGACGCACGCACGCACGCGCACGCACGCACGCACGCACGCACGCAGCGCACGCACGCACGCACGCACGCAACGCACGCACGCACGCACGCACGCACGCACGCACGCACGCACGCACGCACGCACGCACGCACGCACGCACGCACGCACGCACGCACGCACGCAAGCACACACACAGTCATGCCTTCCCTCCCTCCTCCCTCCCTCCCTCCCTCGATCCCTCCCTCCCTCCCTCCCTCCCTCCCCCCTCCCTCCTCCCTCCCTCCCTCCCTCCCTCCCTCCCTCCCTCCTCCCTCCCTCCCTCCCTCCCTCCTCCTCCTCCTCCCTCCCTCCCTCCTCCCTCCCTCCCTCCCTCCCTCCCTCCCTCCCTCCCTCCCTCCCTCCCTCCTCCTCCCTCCCTCCCTCCCTCCCTCCCTCCCTCCTCCCTCCCCCCTCCGGCTCCCTCCCTCCGGCTCCCTCCCTCCCTCCCTCCCTCCCTCCCCGATCCCTCCCTCCCTCCCTCCCTCCTCCCTCCGGCTCCCTCCTCCCTCCCTCCCTCCCTCCCTCCCTCCCTCCCTCCCTCCCCTCCCTCCCTCCTCCTCCCTCCCTCCCTCCCTCCTCCCTCCCTCCCTCCCTCCCTCCCTCCCTCCTTCCCTCCTCCTCCCTCCCTCCCTCCCTCCCTCCCTCCACTCCCTCCCTCCCTCCTCCCTCCCTCCCTCCTCCCTCCCTCCTCCCTCCCTCCTCCCTCCTCCCTCCTCCTCCCTCCCCCTCCCTCCCTCCCTCCTCCTCCCTCCCTCCCTCCTCCTCCCTCCCTCCCCCTCCTCCCCCTCCCTCCCTCC
>RPFO01001444.1:0-12664 GCA_009746045.1 Mesostigma viride
TGGCGTCACGCTCCCCCTGGAACCTGACCCCATCGCCGTAATAATTATCCCTCTGACCGGTGATGAGAAGGATCTCTCCATTTAATTTGTCGATCTCTCTCTTGTATCTGTCGTCAATTGTCAATAGATCTCTCTTCAGCCATTCCTCTCTCTCGCGCGTCCGTTTCAGTTCATCCTTATTTACTGTTAGTTCCCCTTCCAGCGCGAGTTTTTCCCTATTCAGTTGATCCTTCTCTAACGCCAACTGGCCAACGCGACTACCCAACAATTGTCTTTCCTCGGTCAAACGTCGTATCTCCGCGTCCTTCTGCGCGCCTTTGACAGTGGCCTCGCCCAACGCATCCTGTGCCGTGTCCCTTTCACTCTTCAGGTTTCTTATTAACTCTCGTAGCCCATGCACTTCGGCTCTCGCCACCAACAAATTTTTGTTTGCGCTGTCGAGAGCTTGTTTGGAATTTGTTATCTCTCCGTCTTTTAACGCCAGTTGTGCACCGAGATCTAACACCGATTGCTCGAGGGAGGCCTTATTCTGTTGTACTCGGCATCGTACGCAGCCTTCGTCGCCTTCTCTTGGTCCGAGTGAACTTTTCTGATATTGGCGATCTCAGCGTCCTTTCCCGCCAGTTCCCCCACCTTCTTATCCAGTTCGGCACGGGCGGCGTCGACAACCTTTTGGTATTTGTCATTCAGCTGTTGTTCTTTGACCGCATGTTCCTGCACAAGTGTGGACACGCGGCCCTCGAGAACATTCTTATCTTGTTGCGCCTGAACGAGGGACGCCTCCTTGCTCTTCACCTCCCTGTCGAGCCTGTCCTTATCCTGTGTCGCCTGATCGAGCAGGCCCTGCGTGGCTGCCTCCTTCGCCTGTAATGCGGCATAGCCCGCCATCCAGTTGTTGAGGTGTTTTTGCAGGTCGGCTATCTCCGTCTCCTTCTCGCCCACCGTTTTCTTGGCCGCGTCGATATCCAATTGCAGTTGTTGGTTATCACCTATCTGTTTTGCAACTGACCCTCCTTGTCCCTCAGCGCTTGTGCACCAGATCTGACCTGATCCTGGAGAATCGAGATTTGCGTGTTTTGAGCCGATTCGACACCTTTCAAACGGGTGATCTCGTCCGCCGCCCTCACGCCCTCTTGTTCGAGTTGCTTGACCCGTGCTTGGGAATCTCTCAATTGCAATTGTGCCGCACTCAACTGATCTCCCAAGATCTGATTGGCTTGTCTCAGGCTGTCGACCTCGCCCGCGCGGGCCCTGGCGACCTCATCCAGTCTCTCCACCTCACCCTGTGCTTTGTCGAGTTCGCCTTTCAGTTGAGTGACAATGATGACCGCGTTTGCGATCTCCGCATTCTTCGCGTCCAACTGACTGTTCAATACCGCTAATGAAGCGGCCGCTTGTGCGCGTTCGCCATCAATGGTCTGCTGTGCCAATACCAACAGGGCACTGAGTTGATTGATTCGCACGTCGCGAGCATTTATCTCGTCATCCTTGCGAGCGATCGCCGCGTCATGGCCCGCTATAACCGTTTGTGCCGCCTTCAACTCGGTAGTCAATTTGGCGGCGGCTTGTGACGTTTTCAACTCGCCGCGCGCCTTTTCCAGTTCTACGCGGACTTCGTCAACGACTTTCCGACCAACTGCCAAGGTAGCCTCGAGATACTCCACATTTTTTTGTTTTTGTCTGGCAGACTCTTGTGCAGTCTCGGCCTCTTTACTCTTTGTTTTCAAATCCTCGTTCAAACTCTTGATGGTGGCGTCATCCGTATTCTTAGTTTCATTCTGTTTGTTAATAGCGGCTGTCAGACGGGCAACAGTTTCGGCCGCAGTGTTGGCCGCTCTTTTGGCATTTTCTTTTGCGGTAGTCAGTTTCCCTTGGAGTTTTTTCAGTGACTCTTCCTGTTTCTTGAAATCCTTTTCGCCGGCTTTTACCTTCTTCTGAAGCCCCTTGTTCTCGATCTCTTTAGCCTGTATATCCCGCTGCAGACCGTCCGCCTTGTCGGCAGCGCCCTTTGCCTCGTTGCGCAGGTCGTCTGCCTCTCTCACGAGCCTTTCCTTCTCTTTATTCGCATCGTCCACCTCCTTCTGTTTGTCTTTCACGGCTTCCTCGTTCTCCTTCTCCTTGACAGCGGCCTCTGCGATCTTCGTGTTCAAGGAAGACACCTCGGCCTTCGAAGCAGCCAACTGAGTGTCTTTCGCAGCGACCTCCGCCTCTTTTTTCCTCAAACCTGCTTGCACGTTCGCCAGCTCCTCCCGCGCCGTGTCGAGCTTTGTCTGCGCCGTTTTCAGCTTCTCCTCCGTCCTCTTGGCCTCCCCCTCCTTACGTCTCACTTCACCCTCCAGCGTCTGCTCGCGTTCCTTCCCCGCTTTGATCTGCCCTCTCAGCTCCTCCGCCTTCGTATTCTGCGCCTTGAGCTCCTCTGCAGTTTTAGTACTCTCTTCTTTCTGTTGCGCCAACTCCGTCTCTTGTTTTTTCAGCTTGGCCTCCGCTTCCGTGTTGAGGCGCCTCTGCTCCTTGAGATTGGCCTGGGCATTTGCCAATTCTTTCTCTTTGGCATCCCTGGCCTTGTGGGCACTGTCCAATTCGGTCTCCTTGGTGCGCAATTGCGAGGTAAGGACGGCGCTCTCCTCCTCCGCCCTCTTCTGTCCCGCTTGCGCCGATTTAAGCTCATCGTTCAATGCCTTCTGCTCGTTCTTGAGTGCGGCGACGGCTTGCTCGGCGGCCCTCAGATTACCTTTGGCGCCTTCCAGCTCCTTTGCGTTTTTTTCAAGCTCTGCCTCGTACGCGTCATGCACGCGTTCCAGCTCTGCAGCCAATTCTTCCGCCGCATCCTGCGCGTCATTGGCTTGTTGCTTGACTATATCCAACTGCTTCTTCACAGCATCGACATCGCGTTCTTTCTCTGCCAGCAGCCTTTTGTTGGTGTCCCGGGCTTGCCTAGCCGCGTTTTCGACGGCCAAAAGTTGATTCATCAACTCGTCCAGTTCTTTTGCGGAGGCCTCTTTCGTCTCTTCCAGTTCTTTTGCGGAGGCCTCTTTCGTCTCTTCCAGTTCTTTTGCGGAGGCCTCTTTCGTCTCTTCCAGTTCTTTTGCGGAGGCCTGTTTTATCTCTTCCATCTTACTCTTGATTGCCTTTGCTTCCGTTTCAAACTGTTCCGCCTGCTCCACCCCCTTCGCAAAGGCTTTCTGCAACTCCTCCTCCGCCTCTCTGAGTTTCACTTCACTCGCCTGCTTCTCCTCCGTTGCCTTATCCAACTGGGCATTTTTTTCACGCAGGGCCTCTTGCAACTCGACCTCCTTCGCGTCATGCAGTGCCGAGGTCTTTTCCAGCTCTTTCACTCTTTTCAATTCCCTTTGCAACACCGCCTCTTGCGCCTGCAACTCCTCCTCCTTGACGTCCAACTCGGACTGCAATCAGCTTCTCCGTCGCAGCAGAACGCGTCTTCTCGGCGGCGGCCTCCTCCTCCGCCCGCTGCTTCCCCGCCAAAGCGTCTTGCAGCTGTCCCGCCAGCCTCCTCTGCTCGGCTGTCAATGTCCGCACCGATTCCTCGGCGGCGGCTAGCTCGGACCTCGCACTCTTCAACTCCTCCGCGGCACGGGCTTTGTCCAACTCAGCCGCGGCACGGGCTTTGTCCAACTCCTTTACAAGTCTAGCCGCCTCCGCCTCCGCCACAATTTTCGCGGCCCCTGCACGTCCATGATTCACTGCCAATGCCCTTTGCGCCTTTGTTAACTGTTTCTCTTTACTGTCCAATTCCGCTTTGAGTTGTTCGTGAGCCTCTGTTATTTCCTTCAGCTTTTCGTCTTTGTCTTCCGCGGACTGCCCCTCTTTTTCCTTGATTTCTTGCACCCGCCTCTCGAACTGTTCTTCATGTTTCTTTCCGTCCTCGATCGCCTTTTTCAGCTCCTTATCCGCATCTAGCAATTTCTGCCGCGATTCATTTGCCGCCGTTGTCGCCTTCTCCAATTGTCCCTTCGTCTCGTCGAGTTTCGCTCGCAACCTGGCCTCCTCCGCGCCCCGCAGTTGCGCGGTCTTCTCCAGCTGTCGCACTCTATCCAATCCCCTTTGCACCACCTCCTCCTGAGCCCTTATCGCACCGCCCTTTGCTGCCAACTGCTCCTGCAAACGCCCGGCCGTCTCAGCGGAACGCCTCTGCTCCTCCGCGAGACTGTCGCGCGCGCCAGATAACTCGGATGAAAGTTCTCGAATCCTATCGTTGGCCTCGCGAAGACCGAGCTCGGCGGCCTCCTTGGCGGCAGTCACTTTCTGCAGCTCTTTCGTTATATCGGCGTGTCGCTTTTCCAATCTCTCTATGGCAGCTTTCAAGTCTATCTCCTTTGATTGCAGCTCTGTTATCTCCTTCCTTGTTGCTTCCGCCTGCGCGGAGTGGTCGGCTTCCAGCGCGGCAATCCTCTCCTGCACTTTCGTCAACTCCTCCCCCTTCTTGTCCAATGACTGTTGAGCCCTGCCCAAACGCTCCTCGCCTTCCTTCCGTTCCTTCTCGCTTTCCTCCAGCATCTTCTGGAGCTCCTTTACCTTATTGTGCGCCTGGTTGATGGTGTCGCCCTCGTCGATCGTGTCTTTTGGTACCTGAAACCCTGTCTGACCGACACCAACGGGTGCAACGGTTGTGTCGGTATCTGTTATCTGGGGCGCGGTGGGCAGCGCCTGTGACTTGTTGATCACAAACCCGCGGACCTTTTCCAGAAGGTCTCTCAAGGGCTGATCGCGTGGACTCGTACGTGCTTGACCAGCTTTTTCTCGCATGTCTTCGTTAGCCTCAATCGACTTAGCGAGGGCTTTTACGATAATCGCTTTTAACATTTCCTCGCGTTGCTCGTATGTCATGTCCTTGATGCTCTCCCGAAACTTCTCCCTGTCTGTCTTCTTCTGTTCCTTCGGCGCTTCTCCAATTTGCTCTGTGTTCAAAAAAAAAAAGCCGGGATGCTCCTGTCGGTCTACGCCTGTCTGGGGGCTCGGTTGCGAATCTCCCGGCGCAATGCTTCTTTGGTCTAACAGCTTTGGGAAAAGGCGGTCGATGCCCGCCTTCTTCGTCCCTGTCTTTTTATCCTGTATCAACCAAGGCTGGGTCCAAACAATTTCGGGTTTTTCTATCGGTGGCGGCGTGGGTTCAGCTGGACGAACCTCTTGCTTGCGGAGTTCGGTCTGGGGCTCCATCGCCACAGGGGCGTCGCCCCTAGCCATCACCCCCACAGCTGTAGATCTGTTGGGGCGACTGTGGGGACTGTTGAGTGCCGCAAGAAGCTCTCTAATCTCGTCATCGTCCCCTGGATTGGTGTTCTGTGAAATTAACTTTTGTTCTTCGACAGTTAAAGTTTTCCATAACGCTGAATTGGTATCAATTTTGTGAAGTGGCTTATCTTTTTCAACTGGTTTGGTTTTCCCCTGGGTGCCCACCCCGGGATCTGGTTGGACAGGTGGCGCATCGGGTTGCCTGCGTTCCCGTTCCTTCTCCTCCCTCTCCGCTTTGTCGCGCTCCTCTCGTTCGCTCTGGAAGCGTTTGCTCGCTTCCTCGATTATTTTGTTTGTTTCTTTCAATGTAAATTCGTTTTCGTCCTTAGCCCGCTTTTTTATATCCTTGTTGTTCGCGTGTTCTCGCGCGTTCTTGAGCGCAACTCCGCGCACCACATCGACAGCATGTTCGTCAACTTCTTTAGGATCTATTCTCTCTTCTTTTTTAGTGTCTGGGATCGTCTCAAGCAGCGATTTTAATCGGAGAGCGGCATTAGCCGCGACACTCGAGTTATAAGTGATGTTATACAACTCCCCAGCGCTTTTAGCAATGGGCAGTTGCGCTATAATGTCACTGTGTTGGATGTCTGCCCAATTGGCCCCTTTGTACAAAACAGCCAGGCGTTGGGCATCTTTTACAGCATCTTCTAAGCTTGCCACATCAGGATGCGCCTCGTTGTGTACCAAAACATCGGTACCATTAAACACCCGCATACCTGCCCCCTGCACCTTTTTTGGATGACCTAATGACTTCCTCAACTCTCGCAGTCTTATATCACCCGCATCCTCTTTTGGCTCCCAACCACCTTGCTTACGATCTAGGTCTATCTGGTCGTGCCATCTAATACCACTGTCAGCCGGTGTCCCGTGAAAGTCCAGCGACCGCGCGCGAAACACTTCAAACCAGTTTTTGGGGAATCTCGTTTGCAGCTCTTTCAGTCCTTCCTCAGGGTTTTCCAAGTACATTGCCTTTGATTCACTCGCTTTCGTAAACCAGTGGTCGAGAGTTTCCCGCGCGCCTTCCGCAAACTTTCGCATGTCGGGATCCGACGAGTTTATGTTCTCCGCTATGAACTTCTTCGCGTCGTCCAGATTGTTCCTGACCCGCTCCTTCACTCTGGTGTAAATCTCCGCCTCTTCCGCGCCCATACCCTCTGGCACACCCCCCGGCTTCTCCTCTAACTCGACATCCACGTCGTCCCATTTGTGCGCATCGAGATTGTCTCCGCGCGATGTAGGCGTGCTAGCGCTCCCGTCCGAGCTACCGTTCGGAGAGGGGGGCGAACCCTTTACATCGCCCCCCCCCTTTATTGGCCGCGGTCTTTATCCTAGCCGGCTTGGCTGGCACCGCGCCCTCGCTTTCGATGCCCCGTTGTCCCCCGTCCCGTGCACCGGGCCGCGTACACGAGCTGCTGCTTGAGCCACTTCCACTTCTTCAGGTTGTCCGGCAGGTCCCTCACGAGCGCGCTCTCCTCCTCCGTACTCGCCCCCCCTCGTCGGAGCACGTTCAGCGCGTGCATGACAGCCAGCTCCGTCTTCACGAGCATCTCTCGGAGCAGCGGTACGGTCAGCATGCGTTCATAGTACTATAAAACCAGATAATCTCCTAGCTTGACGCGCATCCCGCATGACCGCGTCCTGCGCCAGGACACCGGGACGAGGTGGACGCTCGCCAAATATTTATCTCTCGTATATAGCGAGACTGGGCACGCATCGGACGCTATGGACCTTCTGGAGCGATCTCTGCAGCGTTTCTACGGAAGCAAGGACAACTTCGAGACGCTGTACGAGTTCGCCAACCCAGAAGGGAAGAAGAAGTCGTCCGGCCTGTCCCTCCGCGTGATCGAATGGCTGGTCACCAACTACGCGAAGACGCACAGGGTCGAGTACTGCGTCCAGGGCAGCTCCATCCCGTTCAACCTGTACATGTCCTACCGCGAGCAGCTGGACTTCTACTCCAAGCGCATGTTCGACCCCTTCGCCAGGAGGAGGAAGACCAAGCTCGCCGAGGGGGAGAGGGAGATCACCACCACCCCCGGCCAAATGAACTTCTTTCGGTGGGCGATCCTGAACGGCGTCATCGAATACGCCAGGCGCCACCACGAGCTGATCAGGTCCGACCTGCCCAAGTGCAAAGACAAGGTCCTAAACGTCCGCATCCGAGCCGGGAAGATAGTGAAGTGCCGCAACCGGTGCAAGGCCTCGGACCTCGCGGTCATCGTGAGGCCGCAAGTGAAGCAGGTCCGACAGCGGTTCGTTGTGAAGTTCGAGTGACGCGCGTTTAAAAATCGATTGTATATCGCATAGGGTGTTCATGGCCTTCGTGTACGAGGCCGTGGTGAAAAAACCACTTAAGGACCTGTTTTTGAAGGGTCCACACTTCGGGGATATGGGTTTCTGGATGAACATGGAAAAACACGACATATGCGCTCAAATGACGTCCACATCGTCCGAGTTGTGGAAAGAGCGGCCCGATTATTGCGACGAAGTTATAGATGACCGGTTCGAGAGCGTGCACGTTCTCCTTAAAACGGTCATACTATGGGTGATGCTGTACAAAACATTGCAAATTGTATTAAAGACACTTCTGGGTGGAGTGAAACGTAAATTTATTAATAAAAAGGACTGAATCAATTTACGTGAGTCAAAACTTGCCCCGTCCGCGTGGTCTCCACGGCGACGTCGAGTAGGGTCGCTGAGGCCCTTCGACGACCACGGGGCGGTTGCGCCTTTGCATCAGTTTAGAAAGACCGAACGCACCGACCGCACCGGCTGCAACCACGCCGACCGTGCCTCCGAACATGTCCTTGACGTTAGCTGACGTCTGCTCCTTGCACTCCTGTTCGCCTGGACGCAACGTGAACGTACACCACAAGGACGCGATGGAGTCTGACACGGACGATCGTACGCGCACGAGGAGGAAAATTGCGATCCCGAGTAGCGCCATTTGCGGTATTGCCGTGACCAGCGCCGGGATCCAGGGCTTGTGGGCGTAGTCCATCTCGTATATAGTTAGTACTGCGGCATTTTTCTACATGAGGACATCACGGAAACCCCCCCGCAGTTTCGCGTCCTCGATGTGAGCCTTCCACAACAGCATACTCGCCGCGCCGAGACCCAGGATCATGACGCCCCACTTCGTCCAGAAACACTTCCAATCGGGGGGGAGGTCTTGCACGACTTGAACCCGTCCTTGCGGAGAGCGCAGATGCTCGTGGACGTGTGGAAGAGGATGAAGGCGGAGACGGCGCAGATGGCGATGGGACCGACGTTGACGTGAACCATGGAGTTATACTTACATCTCTAGAAAATATTTAGCGCTCGTGTGTGCTTACCGACCGACAATAATCTGCGTAACTAGATATACAACGCGCTGGACACATGACGGACTCCGCCGTCACCACGCCCACCGACAGGGCCATGGCGATCGAACTGAGGACGTACCATCGCCCCATCGACGGCAGCGGGCGGCTCGAGACGTGGGAAAACGTGGTCGACAGGGTCGTGGGCCACCAAAAGTGGCTGTGGGTCAGGGCGAAAGGGCAGCCTCTGAACTCCATCGAGATGGACGAGCTCTCCGAGCTGCACCACCACATCCTCAACAGGAGGATCGCCCCCGCCGGCCGCACGCTGTTCCTGGGGGGACCGAGCTGAGCCGGCGGAGGGAGTCGTGCATGTTCAACTGCAGCTTCACCGAGGTGGAGACCGTCTACGACGTGGTGGACGTCCTGTGGCTTCTACTCCAGGGGTGCGGGTGAGTCACATCTATATTTGAGGAGGGATTTGATGTAATTCCGGTATTGCTTGTAATCCAAGAACGGCGACAGCTCTTTCACGTGACGAAAAATGTACCGGTGGTGGTACGGGAGAGGCCGAGACTGTGACATTTGAGCCGCAAACCAAAATTCTCGTCTCGCCTCCTCGCTCATTTCTGGATCGAACATGACCAGCACGGGGATGCCGCGTCCGTGAGCATACCCGATCTCCATCAAGGTTCCGTGACAGTCCGCCTCCTTGTTGATGGTCGCGATCACGACATCGCTGTTATCTATCTGCCGCTTGCACGTCATCAGGATATCCTTGTTTCTGTCTTTGCCGGTGTATGCATCATCGGTACAATTGGCGCCACACGTATTGGCCCCTTGACCGTGAGAGTTGTCGCCATGAAAGCATCCGTGATCGCATCCGACGACGACCGGACCCATACGAATGAAGTCTGAACGGCGGCGGTAGGCTCGTCCCAGTACAGACTTGGTGCGGATCGCGTATTCCAATAAGTCCTGATCGACCTCCAGGTTTTTGAAGCGAGCTTGGCGAATCTTGTTTGCGAAATACACCTTTATTAGACACTCGTCGGCGAGCTCGTCAGCTGACATGACTTCATTCTTATGTCTCGCGTCCATACTCGCCCTCCAATCCTCTTTCGGTGCGTCCATCCTCGTTACTAACGGCACACAAAAACACCCGATCGAACGCACATCACGCGTCTGCTGCAGGGTCGGGTTCGTGCCAGTGACCGGCACTCTGAACGGGTTCGCGCAGGCCATCCCTGACATCTCCGTCATCCGGTCTACGAGGGTCGCGAGTGGGGGGAGGGAGTCCAACCAGGAGACATGGGAGCCGATGTCCAAGACCTGGCGAATCAGCGTGGGCGATTCGGCGGTCGCGTGGGCCAAGGCGGCGGGCAAACTGCTCGCCGGCAAGTACCCGGCCGACCACCTCGTCCTCGACTTCGCCGAAATAAGACCCCCCGGGGAGCGTCTGCGAGGATACGGCTGGGTAGTAAGTGATTGCTGACTGGTCCATTCCCTCATAAACTTTATCTGCAATGGGTAAGAATAATCACATGCCGTTGAAACTATCGAAGGACGAAGAGATTGTGCGGGCCAGGAACTACTGCGGGATAGGCAGGCGCCCCTCAGGGAAGCAGTGGGGGAACGCTCGGACCTGCGTGCGGTTCGGCCAAGTGCGGCAGTACGGGCTCTATCTGCTCCCGAGGGACCTCCTTCTCAAGTACAGGGCGAGGGATAAAAAGATGCGCAAAGCGGGCTGCAAACGGGCACGGGGGCTTAAAGCCACTGAACTACGCACTCGAAAGTGACCATTTTGGGCGCGTTGTGGCGGAAACCGCCTTGTTAGCGCTCTGATTCAGTCTCATGACCTTCGCGTTATCCCTCACGCACTCGCTGTCTGCGAACACGTCGTGCAACCCGTCGGCCTTGAATACGGGCTCGTAAAACTCCCTGCTCCTCTTGGCCACGATGACCGGGTGCTCGCCGGTCCTGTTTATCTTGTCAGCCTCCGCCATCTGGATGTAGCTCATGGCCGCACTCTGAAGCCTGGTGTGGAGATCGCGAGAGGACCCCTTGGCACCGAATCGCGCCCTTAGCTCGCCCGCCGTCTTCCCCGTCACCGCCAGGTTGTTAGTGTTGTGGACGATCGGGTATATGTTTCCGGTGCCCTTGTGCGCGTCCGTGTACCCTTTGATGGACGCGCCGAGCTCCTTGGCCGCCCAGGAGCTCTGTATGCGAGGGTGCTCATCCAGGTTGGTGATGGTGCCGTCATTGGCATCCGCCCTCTTCAGAATGTCCTCAGCCAAAGAGCGGTCAGCATTAAGGTAGCGCTCGAGGAGGACCGACACCTGGTCCCTGAACTTGGCCGCAATCTTGCCGGGTAGCAGCATTATGATCTTGGTCATCCCTTGGCGGTCAGTGACAGGGGTGTCTCGCTGGCCCTGGCCGGGAAATCGGAAGTGGTAACAACCAGTTACCACTTCGGGGTGGTCCTTCCCAATACGCGACCAGTAAACCTTGGGTGGTGAAATCCCGATAGCTGCCATTGCATCATACACAGAAATTCTGCCATCGTCCGTCACCCTGATCTTGCCTGCAAACCTGGCGTCCTCCTTCGCCCCGTCCGCGGGCGTCAGGTAGTGGACGAGCGCGGACATCCTTACCTTTTGACGGACAATTTCAGCTGTGGTGTGACGCACCACCGGACACGCGGGAAGACTGTACCAACTGTTTGCCTGACAGGAGTGGTGCCGCATGCACGTCCATTCCACATGCCCCGTCTGTCATTTATCACCACACAGAGCTCGGGTGACGAGAACATCTCCAGGGCGTTCCTGGCCATCGCCAAGATCCTGTCCATGCGCGCCGACCAGCTGCTCACCAAGATGGACATCTTAGACATCGTGAACCACCTGGGCACGATGTTGAGCAGTCGCCGGTCCGCCGAGATCGCGCTCATGGACTACGGCGACCCCGAGTGGAAGGAGTTCGCAGCCGCCAAGAAGGAGTGGTGGGTGTCGCACGCACACCGCCAGCAGTCCAACAACAGCCTCATCTTCCGCAAGCGGCCTTCGAAGAAACAGCTGGAGGAGATCTTCGCCATCATGCTCGACTCCGGCGGATCCGAGCCGGGCCTCTTCAACCTCGGAGTCGCCACCAAGCGCGCGCCATGGTGTAAAGGGTGCAATCCCTGCTGGTACGAGAAAGCCTGCCCACCCTACGAACCGTCCCCTTGCTGCGTTTCGCTGGTTGCAAGCATCTCAGCTCGGGGTGTGAATCTAGATATGCCCACACCTCCCCCCCTCTCTCCGCCCTCCCCAAGCCCGATGCGTCCAGTGCTTTCTGGGGACGGCCCCCCCCTTGGGAGGCCAACACCCCAGAAACTCCAACACCTGTTTGTATTTCAAGACGATAAGATAAAGTGTAAGCGCGCGCATGTGCCAGACCAAAATTCCTTTGTGTATTTTGTATCTGATGGGGAAAGTTAGTAAGAAACCGTTCCTTTATAGATGCCCATCCATGTTTACGTGCAAGAGCGCGTTCAGCACATATGCTAGATGGATCGAGCATTTCAGCAAAGAGCACTCGTGGATCATGTCCACAGATGCACAGAATCGAATTTCTGAACAAAGTGCGCACGCTGTTCAGGGCACTAAACATGCGAGACCAACTGAGCTGGGCTTCAAAGACTCTATACAGATGATGGATGAGCTTACTTCTCATATCATTCACGCCTCGAACTTTGACGAAATCAGAAAGATAGTATTGATGACCGAGCCATTTCTGGTATACATTTCTGGTATTTCGGGCTCACATGACGAGAGCGTACGGCTGTTCAACGACACCGGCGACAGCTGGACGCCCCCCCGCTTGTCTCCCGAGTGGGCTAGTTTTAACCTCTTCTGCAGAAACCTAGAAGATCAGGCGGCTTGGAAACGCGACCCCACTACCCAGATGGTGAATCTAGGCAAGGCATACGGCATTGATGTCAAAGTCACCACCATCAGTTAGCCCTTTGTCTTGTGTGTTGGCACATGCAGAGATCCTCCTCGGCAACAAGTCCTTCTGCAACCTCACCGAAGTCAACCTCACGCGTTCCAGAGGGCAACCAAGGCGGGCTG
>RPFO01002128.1:0-12614 GCA_009746045.1 Mesostigma viride
TTTAGGAGCTCTATTCTATTTCTGTATAATATTCTGATGCGGAGGTATTTGTCTCGTAAGTAGGTATTAATAATGCTGGAACATGAAAAAAGACTTCTTTGACTTCTTTGATCATGTTACTAAGACTCATATGATTTTGCTGCATTGGTTAAAAAATCCTTTTTACTTATTCATAAAAGTAATACACAAAAAATATTTCATAATTATTGCGGCTTCGGAGAAGGAGGGATTCGAACCCTCGGAACCTAAAAAGGTTCATCTGATTTCAAATCAGACGCAATCGACCATCTCTGCCACCTCTCCTATAACTATTAGTTTATAAAATAGCAATTCATAAATGTTTTCTTTTATGTTATCTATATAAGTGTTACTATACAATTATATATGGAAATTGTTACTATAGTTATTATTGACTGATATTTTTATATAAATAAAAAAAGAACATTTTTTATTTGATGAAATCAAACAGTTATGCATAAAATTAAAAATTAAGTTAAATAATTTTTTTTATGTATAAAAATTATGCATAAAACAAAACGCATGTTTTTTTATAAATTAGCTGTATTTCATTTAAAAAAAGAAATAAAATACTATTTATAGTGTTCATATATTGAGGAGAAACACACTATGCTTGCTGCATTTCAATTAACAGTTCTTGCATTAATTGCAACATCTTTTCTAATGGTTATTGGCGTTCCTGTAATATTTGCTTCTCCAGAAGGTTGGGTAAAATCCAAGAATTTTGTTTTTTCTGGAGCTCTATTATGGATTAGTTTAGTATTTGCTGTAGGCATTCTAAATTCTTTTGTTGTTTAAATAACAACAATATTTTTAATATTAGAATATTATTTTAGTTTATTAAAATTATTTATTTGAAATAAATAAAATATATCTTAACTATTATTATCTGATATTAAATAATTAAATCAAATTATCTAAGAACAGTTTTTAATAAAAACATAGACAAATAATTAAAAAATTTTTGTAAACAAAGATATAATTCAAATTAGGAATTATATTAAATATTTCTTTCTTTTTTAGTCTAAAAAAAAGATAAAAATATATTTTTTTATGTATACTTACACTTAAATATTTGTTTATTCATGAGTAATTTTTTGAATACTAGTTTTATGAAAAAAAAATTTAATAATAATAATATTATTATTATTATTATTAAATAATTGAATTCATTTCTTTATCATCCTTTTTCTTTTCTCTTATTTGATTGACAAATTAATTATTCTGTGGAATAATTCTTTATAATTTAATGCGGGTATAGCTCAGTGGTAGAGCGTAACCTTGCCAAGGTTGATGTCGCGCGTTCGAATCGCGTTACCCGCTCTAAAACAAATTATATTTAATTTAAAAATAATAATTATTATTTTTAAATTTGAAAAAAAGAATATTTTATAATAAACGGATTATTATATCTATAAAAAAAACCTTGCTCTGTTAAGCCCTCAAGGATATACTAATGGCAATGGAGTATTTCTCTTTGACAAGAGTGATGTTCATATTTGAATATTCTAGTTTCCATTGACTGAAAATTCAAGCAACAATAAATATTGTTGTAGTGATAAAACATAGTGTGTTAATTTGCAGAAAAGATGGAATTAGTTGCTTATAGCAACATTTATAACTTCTATAAGACAGAAACCTCTGCAAATGAACAAGTGAGTAGTAGTCTACAATCTTTACAAATAGCTTATTTTTACTTAACTAAATTAAGAATAAGTGAAAATGTCAAAGAAATAATATAATTATAATTATACTTAGAAAAAAATTCTAAGGGTATAGAGGTACCACAATCCTCTTTATTGGTTTTGGATCTATCTCAAATAAGATAAGATCAATCTATTTTCACGTAAGGAGCTTGGCATGGCTGGTTCTACAGAGGAACGTCCTTTTAGTGACATTATTACCAGTATTCGTTATTGGGTTATTCATAGTATTACTATTCCATCTTTATTTGTTTCTGGATGGTTATTTGTAAGTACAGGTCTTGCTTATGACGTGTTTGGCACTCCTAGACCTAACGAGTATTTTACTGAAGATCGACAAGATATTCCATTGATCACTGATCGTTTTAATGCTTTAGAACAATTAAATCAATATACTAAATAAATTAATAAAAATAGATAAAAACAATGGCAGCCGAAAAAACAATTCAGTATCCTATCTTTACAGTTAGATGGCTTTCTGTCCACGCATTAGCTGTACCTACAGTATTTTTTTTAGGTGCTATATCCGCTATGCAATTTATTCAAAGATAACAGGTATAAGAGGTTATTATGACAGAACCAAATCCTAACAAACAAGAAGTTGAATTAAATCGTACTAGTCTTTATTGGGGATTATTGCTTATTTTTGTATTAGCAATTTTATTCTCCAGTTATATTTTTAACTAATTAAATTTTTTTATTAATTTATATAGTTAAGTCATTTTTATACCTATTGCTACTTGGGTCATGAGCACTGACCTTTTATCGAAAATGGAATAGAGGAATATTCATGTCTAATACTGGAACTACCGGACGAATCCCACTATGGTTAGTGGGTACAGTTGTAGGTCTTTTAGCTATAGGTTTACTTGCTTTATTTTTTTATGGTTCTTATTCTGGTTTAGGATCATCACTATAACAAAGTGAACCATCTATGTATATGTATATGTATATATACATAGAAAAATTATAGTATTATGCACATAGTAAAAAATTTACTAACTTAGAAATAGTTTTAGTATCTTCTTCCAGGATACGGTTCCATTAGCCCCCTGGAAGAAGTACAAAACAATAAAAAAAATGTTGTAGTTAAATTTTTAAAAAATTCTAATTAACTAATTTCTTCTTGTTCAATATATAAAAACAGTGAAGCCATTGCAATTGCTGGAAACACTAAACCTACTAAAGGTACTAAAATAGAAGGTAAATAGGAAGCGATCATTAATTTATTGCCTTATTTACATTTTTATATAAATTATGTTTCAAAAAATAGAAACAATATGGAAAATCTACGAAGCTATTCTGCATCATTAGATTTTTATTTGCATTATATATATTTTAAAAATATATATGTTTATAACAAATACCATAATTTAAGATTATTTCTCACTCTATGAGAAAAAAGCAAGAAAGTATCTTCTAAATTATAACAAGTTATTAAAGTCTTTGTTCTTCTTCATTTTGTTAATAGAAATGCAGTATTGCAAATAAATTAGATATTTAATTTATTTTCTCCATTAATACACACAAAATTGTAATAAAAATACTAATAATACCACTGAACAAATAATAATTAATTGATTTGGCAGTAATAAAAAATTGTCTTTTATAGAATACATAATCCATTCATTTAATGAATTACTTGTTAATAAACTAAATAAGATGTTCATAATATAAAGTCTTATCAAAAAAATTACGCTTTTATTAAAAAAAGAATCAATTGCTTGAGTATTATATTGATTTAATGTATTTTCAAATAGGTCATATGATATTAGATTAACAACAAAATATGATAACCATCCATTATTAATTATATGATCTTGAATGCATGTATATTCTGTTATTGTTCCTCTATTAGTATCTAAATTTATAAGTTGATTCAAAATATTGGGTAATAAAAAAGAAATATGTAAATTTTTAGAAAAAAATATGATCAATTGGACTATATTAATTTGTATTATTTGATAAGCTAATTGTGAAATTAAAGACGCAAATCTACCTCCTAAAAAAGATATAAATAATATAGAACCTAAATAATAATCAGTATGGATCATATATGTTTCTAATCCTTCTTGTGGCCATTGCCATGGAAAATTACTAATACTTATTTTTAGAGAATAACTCAGAATATGAAAATTTAATCCAATTAATGCCCATAGAATAATATTGATTGAAAAAAATTTATTCATTTAAATATATATGATCTTTTTATATAAAATGTATCAACGAGAAAAATAATGTTTTAAAAAATGGTTTTGAAGTAAAACAAAAATGAAAAAATTGACTCTCACTGTTTATAAGAAAAAGATAATATAAAATGTCTTTTCTTATTTATTACAATAATATTCTCTTATGAATTTTATTAACCTATTAGTTATATAATTAAAGATTTATTCATTGAAAAATCAAAGTTTAATTATTTTATTGTTTTATGTCTTGCTGTCATCTAATTTATTGTTTACGAGTTAATATTATTTTATTTTATTTTATCAAGTTCTTATATTTTTATTTGCGAATCAAAATCTTTAGTAAAATATCCATTTTTAAAATCTAATTTAACAAGATTAATTCACGAAATAATAAAACAATATTTATACAAATTTTATTTATAAATCTTTAAAATAGTAGGGAAAATAACAATAATTATTATTTTTTTAAGTATTATCTGATAAGAAAATAAAATTTATTCATTTGTTTTAATATAAGTAAAATTCTATGACTACTGTTTCAAAGTTCTTCTTTATTCCTTGTCAACATTTTTTTTGAAAAATAAAGAATAAATTTTCTAAGAATATTTATTATAAATAATAAATATTTGCTATCTATTTAGTATGTATAATATATTTGTTTATGTAGAGGAAAAAAATATTATAAATACTAAATAATTATTTCTCTACTATTTTTTTTTGAAAAAAATAGTAAACTATTTTTTCTCTTAAAACAATCTATGAAGTTTTATAAAAAATGACAATCGATATATTAATAACTTATCAAGTATAATGCTATGGAATTTAAAGATCTGATTGCTTCCTTAAATATTGATGCCGTGCTTCCAGAGGCAATTATTATTTGTTCTTCATTATTTATATTGATCATTGATCTAATATTTCAAAGAAGAGCCAATGCTGTATTGCCTTATATGGCAATCTTAGGTTTGATTTTAAGTATGCTGAGTTTATTATTCCAATGGAATGGAAAAGAAGTTACAGCTTTTCTTGGCAGTTTTCAAACAGATTCCCTAAGTATAGCATTTCGTTTGCTTATTGCACTCTCTTCAATGTTATGTGTACTTTTATCTATAGAATATTTAGAAAACTCAAAAAAAACTTTATCAGAGTTTTTAGTTATATTTCTAACAGCCACTCTTGGAGCAATGTTACTATGTGGTTCTAACGATATTCTAATGATATTTTTATCATTAGAAACATTAGGATTATGTTCATATATACTTACAGGATATATGAAAAAAGATATTCGTTCTAATGAGGCTTCTATCAAATATTTATTAATTGGTGCAGCTAGTTCTTCTATATTACTTTATGGATTTTCTCTATTATATGGACTATCTCATGGTCACATAGAAATTCATGAAATAGCAGCAAATTTGATTAAAGATCAGAATGGTAATTCATTGGCATCTTTAGTAGCACTAGCATTAATTATTGTAGGAATATCTTTCAAAATAGCTGCAGCTCCCTTTCATCAATGGGCTCCAGATGTGTATGAAGGAGCACCAACTCCTGTCGTAGCTTTTTTATCTGTTAGTTCTAAAGCAGCAGGATTAATGTTAGCTACAAGAATAATGACTATTTTATTTCCATACATTATAAACGAGTGGCATAATATCTTTCAAATATTAGCTATTTTAAGCATGGCTATTGGTAATATCATTGCTATTAGTCAAACAAATATTAAACGTATGCTAGGATATTCATCAATTGCTCAAGCAGGTTTTTTATTAGTAGGATTACTTGCGGGAAATATAAATGGTTATTCTAGTATGTTAGTATACATGTTAATTTACCTATTTATGAATTTAGGAGCTTTGCATGTGTAATTTTATTTAGTTTGAAAACGGGTAGTGATCAAATTAGGGATTATGGAGGTTTATATCTAAAAGATCCTATATTAGCCTTATGTTTAAGTATTTGCTTATTGTCGTTAGGTGGTATTCCACCTTTTGGTGGTTTTTTTGGAAAATTATATTTATTTTGGGCTGGCTGGGAAGCTGGATCTTACTTATTAGTTTTTGTAGGTTTATTAACTAGTGTTATTTCTATTTTTTATTATATAAAAATAATAAAAATGATGATCATCAAAGAATCTCCAGAAGTTTCTTTTGCTATAAAAAATTATAGTCAAAAAATTCCAGAAATAAAGATGTAGTTCCTATAACACATATAAGAATACTTACTTCTATTGGAGTGATATCTTTTATAGACCATCTTTTTTGACTATAATTTTTTATAGCAAAAGAAACTTCTGGAGATTCTTTGATGATCATCATTTTTATTATTTTTATATAATAAAAAATAGAAATAACACTAGTTAATAAACCTACAAAAAAAATAATAAGTAAGATCCAGCTTCCCAGCCAGCCCAAAATAAATATAATTTTCCAAAAAAACCACCAAAAGGTGGAATACCACCTAACGACAATAAGCAAATACTTAAACATAAGGCTAATATAGGATCTTTTAGATATAAACCTCCATAATCCCTAATTTGATCACTACCCGTTTTCAAACTAAATAAAATTACACATGCAAAAGCTCCTAAATTCATAAATAGGTAAATTAACATGTATACTAACATACTAGAATAACCATTTATATTTCCCGCAAGTAATCCTACTAATAAAAAACCTGCTTGAGCAATTGATGAATATCCTAGCATACGTTTAATATTTGTTTGACTAATAGCAATGATATTACCAATAGCCATGCTTAAAATAGCTAATATTTGAAAGATATTATGCCACTCGTTTATAATGTATGGAAATAAAATAGTCATTATTCTTGTAGCTAACATTAATCCTGCTGCTTTAGAACTAACAGATAAAAAAGCTACGACAGGAGTTGGTGCTCCTTCATACACATCTGGAGCCCATTGATGAAAGGGAGCTGCAGCTATTTTGAAAGATATTCCTACAATAATTAATGCTAGTGCTACTAAAGATGCCAATGAATTACCATTCTGATCTTTAATCAAATTTGCTGCTATTTCATGAATTTCTATGTGACCATGAGATAGTCCATATAATAGAGAAAATCCATAAAGTAATATAGAAGAACTAGCTGCACCAATTAATAAATATTTGATAGAAGCCTCATTAGAACGAATATCTTTTTTCATATATCCTGTAAGTATATATGAACATAATCCTAATGTTTCTAATGATAAAAATATCATTAGAATATCGTTAGAACCACATAGTAACATTGCTCCAAGAGTGGCTGTTAGAAATATAACTAAAAACTCTGATAAAGTTTTTTTTGAGTTTTCTAAATATTCTATAGATAAAAGTACACATAACATTGAAGAGAGTGCAATAAGCAAACGAAATGCTATACTTAGGGAATCTGTTTGAAAACTGCCAAGAAAAGCTGTAACTTCTTTTCCATTCCATTGGAATAATAAACTCAGCATACTTAAAATCAAACCTAAGATTGCCATATAAGGCAATACAGCATTGGCTCTTCTTTGAAATATTAGATCAATGATCAATATAAATAATGAAGAACAAATAATAATTGCCTCTGGAAGCACGGCATCAATATTTAAGGAAGCAATCAGATCTTTAAATTCCATAGCATTATACTTGATAAGTTATTAATATATCGATTGTCATTTTTTATAAAACTTCATAGATTGTTTTAAGAGAAAAAATAGTTTACTATTTTTTTCAAAAAAAAATAGTAGAGAAATAATTATTTAGTATTTATAATATTTTTTTCCTCTACATAAACAAATATATTATACATACTAAATAGATAGCAAATATTTATTATTTATAATAAATATTCTTAGAAAATTTATTCTTTATTTTTCAAAAAACAATGTTGACAAGGAATAAAGAAGAACTTTGAAACAGTAGTCATAGAATTTTACTTATATTAAAACAAATGAATAAATTTTATTTTCTTATCAGATAATACTTAAAAAAAAATAATAATTATTGTTATTTTCCCTACTATTTTAAAGATTTATAAATAAAATTTGTATAAATATTGTTTTATTATTTCGTGAATTAATCTTGTTAAATTAGATTTTAAAAATGGATATTTTACTAAAGATTTTGATTCGCAAATAAAAATATAAGAACTTGATAAAATAAAATAAAATAATATTAACTCGTAAACAATAAATTAGATGACAGCAAGACATAAAACAATAAAATAATTAAACTTTGATTTTTCAATGAATAAATCTTTAATTATATAACTAATAGGTTAATAAAATTCATAAGAGAATATTATTGTAATAAATAAGAAAAGACATTTTATATTATCTTTTTCTTATAAACAGTGAGAGTCAATTTTTTCATTTTTGTTTTACTTCAAAACCATTTTTTAAAACATTATTTTTCTCGTTGATACATTTTATATAAAAAGATCATATATATTTAAATGAATAAATTTTTTTCAATCAATATTATTCTATGGGCATTAATTGGATTAAATTTTCATATTCTGAGTTATTCTCTAAAAATAAGTATTAGTAATTTTCCATGGCAATGGCCACAAGAAGGATTAGAAACATATATGATCCATACTGATTATTATTTAGGTTCTATATTATTTATATCTTTTTTAGGAGGTAGATTTGCGTCTTTAATTTCACAATTAGCTTATCAAATAATACAAATTAATATAGTCCAATTGATCATATTTTTTTCTAAAAATTTACATATTTCTTTTTTATTACCCAATATTTTGAATCAACTTATAAATTTAGATACTAATAGAGGAACAATAACAGAATATACATGCATTCAAGATCATATAATTAATAATGGATGGTTATCATATTTTGTTGTTAATCTAATATCATATGACCTATTTGAAAATACATTAAATCAATATAATACTCAAGCAATTGATTCTTTTTTTAATAAAAGCGTAATTTTTTTGATAAGACTTTATATTATGAACATCTTATTTAGTTTATTAACAAGTAATTCATTAAATGAATGGATTATGTATTCTATAAAAGACAATTTTTTATTACTGCCAAATCAATTAATTATTATTTGTTCAGTGGTATTATTAGTATTTTTATTACAATTTTGTGTGTATTAATGGAGAAAATAAATTAAATATCTAATTTATTTGCAATACTGCATTTCTATTAACAAAATGAAGAAGAACAAAGACTTTAATAACTTGTTATAATTTAGAAGATACTTTCTTGCTTTTTTCTCATAGAGTGAGAAATAATCTTAAATTATGGTATTTGTTATAAACATATATATTTTTAAAATATATATAATGCAAATAAAAATCTAATGATGCAGAATAGCTTCGTAGATTTTCCATATTGTTTCTATTTTTTGAAACATAATTTATATAAAAATGTAAATAAGGCAATAAATTAATGATCGCTTCCTATTTACCTTCTATTTTAGTACCTTTAGTAGGTTTAGTGTTTCCAGCAATTGCAATGGCTTCACTGTTTTTATATATTGAACAAGAAGAAATTAGTTAATTAGAATTTTTTAAAAATTTAACTACAACATTTTTTTTATTGTTTTGTACTTCTTCCAGGGGGCTAATGGAACCGTATCCTGGAAGAAGATACTAAAACTATTTCTAAGTTAGTAAATTTTTTACTATGTGCATAATACTATAATTTTTCTATGTATATATACATATACATATACATAGATGGTTCACTTTGTTATAGTGATGATCCTAAACCAGAATAAGAACCATAAAAAAATAAAGCAAGTAAACCTATAGCTAAAAGACCTACAACTGTACCCACTAACCATAGTGGGATTCGTCCGGTAGTTCCAGTATTAGACATGAATATTCCTCTATTCCATTTTCGATAAAAGGTCAGTGCTCATGACCCAAGTAGCAATAGGTATAAAAATGACTTAACTATATAAATTAATAAAAAAATTTAATTAGTTAAAAATATAACTGGAGAATAAAATTGCTAATACAAAAATAAGCAATAATCCCCAATAAAGACTAGTACGATTTAATTCAACTTCTTGTTTGTTAGGATTTGGTTCTGTCATAATAACCTCTTATACCTGTTATCTTTGAATAAATTGCATAGCGGATATAGCACCTAAAAAAAATACTGTAGGTACAGCTAATGCGTGGACAGAAAGCCATCTAACTGTAAAGATAGGATACTGAATTGTTTTTTCGGCTGCCATTGTTTTTATCTATTTTTATTAATTTATTTAGTATATTGATTTAATTGTTCTAAAGCATTAAAACGATCAGTGATCAATGGAATATCTTGTCGATCTTCAGTAAAATACTCGTTAGGTCTAGGAGTGCCAAACACGTCATAAGCAAGACCTGTACTTACAAATAACCATCCAGAAACAAATAAAGATGGAATAGTAATACTATGAATAACCCAATAACGAATACTGGTAATAATGTCACTAAAAGGACGTTCCTCTGTAGAACCAGCCATGCCAAGCTCCTTACGTGAAAATAGATTGATCTTATCTTATTTGAGATAGATCCAAAACCAATAAAGAGGATTGTGGTACCTCTATACCCTTAGAATTTTTTTCTAAGTATAATTATAATTATATTATTTCTTTGACATTTTCACTTATTCTTAATTTAGTTAAGTAAAAATAAGCTATTTGTAAAGATTGTAGACTACTACTCACTTGTTCATTTGCAGAGGTTTCTGTCTTATAGAAGTTATAAATGTTGCTATAAGCAACTAATTCCATCTTTTCTGCAAATTAACACACTATGTTTTATCACTACAACAATATTTATTGTTGCTTGAATTTTCAGTCAATGGAAACTAGAATATTCAAATATGAACATCACTCTTGTCAAAGAGAAATACTCCATTGCCATTAGTATATCCTTGAGGGCTTAACAGAGCAAGGTTTTTTTTATAGATATAATAATCCGTTTATTATAAAATATTCTTTTTTTCAAATTTAAAAATAATAATTATTATTTTTAAATTAAATATAATTTGTTTTAGAGCGGGTAACGCGATTCGAACGCGCGACATCAACCTTGGCAAGGTTACGCTCTACCACTGAGCTATACCCGCATTAAATTATAAAGAATTATTCCACAGAATAATTAATTTGTCAATCAAATAAGAGAAAAGAAAAAGGATGATAAAGAAATGAATTCAATTATTTAATAATAATAATAATAATATTATTATTATTAAATTTTTTTTTCATAAAACTAGTATTCAAAAAATTACTCATGAATAAACAAATATTTAAGTGTAAGTATACATAAAAAAATATATTTTTATCTTTTTTTTAGACTAAAAAAGAAAGAAATATTTAATATAATTCCTAATTTGAATTATATCTTTGTTTACAAAAATTTTTTAATTATTTGTCTATGTTTTTATTAAAAACTGTTCTTAGATAATTTGATTTAATTATTTAATATCAGATAATAATAGTTAAGATATATTTTATTTATTTCAAATAAATAATTTTAATAAACTAAAATAATATTCTAATATTAAAAATATTGTTGTTATTTAAACAACAAAAGAATTTAGAATGCCTACAGCAAATACTAAACTAATCCATAATAGAGCTCCAGAAAAAACAAAATTCTTGGATTTTACCCAACCTTCTGGAGAAGCAAATATTACAGGAACGCCAATAACCATTAGAAAAGATGTTGCAATTAATGCAAGAACTGTTAATTGAAATGCAGCAAGCATAGTGTGTTTCTCCTCAATATATGAACACTATAAATAGTATTTTATTTCTTTTTTTAAATGAAATACAGCTAATTTATAAAAAAACATGCGTTTTGTTTTATGCATAATTTTTATACATAAAAAAAATTATTTAACTTAATTTTTAATTTTATGCATAACTGTTTGATTTCATCAAATAAAAAATGTTCTTTTTTTATTTATATAAAAATATCAGTCAATAATAACTATAGTAACAATTTCCATATATAATTGTATAGTAACACTTATATAGATAACATAAAAGAAAACATTTATGAATTGCTATTTTATAAACTAATAGTTATAGGAGAGGTGGCAGAGATGGTCGATTGCGTCTGATTTGAAATCAGATGAACCTTTTTAGGTTCCGAGGGTTCGAATCCCTCCTTCTCCGAAGCCGCAATAATTATGAAATATTTTTTGTGTATTACTTTTATGAATAAGTAAAAAGGATTTTTTAACCAATGCAGCAAAATCATATGAGTCTTAGTAACATGATCAAAGAAGTCAAAGAAGTCTTTTTTCATGTTCCAGCATTATTAATACCTACACGTTATCGAGAAATTTATAGAGAAATAGATAGAGCTCCTAATATAACTCATTTTTTTGAAAAAAACCATTAATTTGAGATTCCAAAAAAGGAAAGATTGAAAACTCCCATTAGATTGGAAAATAAGTTAATACAAATAAACTTGTTATTAGTACTCTTAGTAAATTTATTACTAGTAATTCTTATAAATGAATTTAGGTTTTATTAAACTGCACTTGAATAAATCATATACTCGAGCTTGTTTTCTTGGTGATCTCTTACTCTGTATCTTTGCAGCCCAACGACTATGTTCTAGGAGAGTAAACAAGTGGATCTTCTACAGAACTATAATAAAAAACATCTGTAACTGTTACTTTTCGTGTAATCATTCCAAACTTTAATAAAATCGTATTAAAATGACTGCTTCTAATAAT
>RPFO01000407.1:0-12561 GCA_009746045.1 Mesostigma viride
TCGACTGAAAATTCGCTGAAATTCGCTGAATTCGTACCGTAGCCTAATTTTTAGTACCTCGAAGTGACGGGGCACCTAAAAATTTGCCCACAAGTACACTTGGCAGCGCGCTCACTGGGAAAAATTGTACAGCCGCTCCGGCGGCCACTTGAACGAATTGTAATGTGCTCCGCCGTACGCGGGCTGATTTTGCGGTGCAGCAGGCTATTAGGTTACTCCCGTTAGGCGTTTCCATTGGTCTTATCGTAGTATAGAGCTTTGACATGGCTCTGTATATAGGTTTATAGCTGGGCGTTTGCTTTGGTTTGAGTGATTTCACTCTGCTGTAAGTATTATATTTTAATATATATTCATGAGAATGATAGATTACGGAGGTGAGATAGGCATGCAACATAAGGAAAAACCCGAGAACTGGAGAATAACCCTGAAGAAATTAATAGTAATCTGACACAGACATCCAAGGATCACGCCAGCTGCACAAGGTACAACTAACTATACATCACAAATCTACACGCAGCAACAGCGCTGCCGGCCCACCATGCAGGCCTGGAAGGGATCTAGACCGCAGGGGTTGCGACCAATTCGGCCCGGGTGCGGCGGATTATATATATTTTCATTGAGAATGATAGATTACGGAGGTGAGATAGGCATGCAACATAAGGAAAAACCCGATAACTGGGAGAATAACCCTGAAGAAATTAATAGTAATCTGACACAGACATCCAAGGATCACGCCAGCGGCACAAGGTACAACTAACTATACATCACAAAACTACACGCAGCAACAGCGCTGCCGGCCCACCATGCAGGCCTGGAAGGATCTAGACCGCATGGGTCGCGACAAAGTCGGCCCGGGTGCGGCGGAATAACACATCAGCCACGGTGCGAGTGAGGGCGAGTGACAGACGCTGCCGCCAATACGAGGACCACGTGCGGGCCGACCACGGGGCGGTCTGACCCTCGAGGTCGAGGCGGTCTTCACGGCGCTGGCAGCACTCGTGGAAAAACTCCGCTGTCTTGGGGCCCATGGCCCCGAACTCCTCAAGGACAAAGGGGATGACCCGGTGGGGCCCCACATTGCCGTAGGAGGCAAACTTGTCGCGCTCAGCCACAGCGGCAGCAGCGCCGGCATCCACAGCCGCCCGGAGGATGTGGCGACCGGAAAGCGGCCGAGCCACGGAGACATCGATGAGCAGGTGGCAACCCTGCCCGTCGTAGTCAAGCACGGTAATGTCGGGGCGGTGGTTGGGTGAGTAGAGGGCGGCCCCATCCGCGTCCTCGCACTTGATGGTGGAGTGGGGAAAGACCGACCGAACCATGGCACACACCACCCGGAGGAGAGCGGTATGGAGATAGAGGAACCAGTTCTGGTTCTGCTGGCCACCCATGCACGCGATGTAGTGCGTCCCAGTAGTATCCAGAGCAAGCCCGCAGCTGCCGCAGGACGCACCCGCCGTGATGAGAGGTTGCGGGGCAAAGAGCTGGTGGCGGAGAGCGATGGCGTAAAGGGCCGGAACCAGTGTGAACAAAGGGCTCATGGGGAGGGCGCGCAGGAATGCGGACCCCACGCTCCCCTCAAGGGAAACGGAGTGAAGCCAAGCCTTCCCCTGATCGTTCAAGCTCGCATGCAGACCCATCCAGTCGGCACAGTGTAGTATACCCGCGTAGGTCTTTTGTTGTTTTTCATGAACGCAGGCAGGGAAGACACTAGGACTGACGACAGTGGACACGCCGGGCGTGCCCCGGGGCAGGCGACGGTGGACGGCCTGAGCGGGGCGGACGAGGTCGCAAGCCTGCTGGATCCCGAGGTAAGAATCCTGCACAGCCTGCACAAAGGGGAAGGGGGATGGGGTGACCAAGTCGGGAATGGCGCTGACGGCGCTGGGGACCAACCGGCGGATCTCCGCCCAGGCCTGAGCAACAGAGCCAAGGAAGGCGGCGGGGGCGAGGCGGGCGGCGCGGGTGAGCCCACACCCGCCCATGCGGCAGGGGAGGGTGGCCAAGCGCATGGAGTGAGCTGGCAGGCTAGGGCCGGGGAGGAGCACCTGCAAGGCGGCCTGAATGCGCTCGTCATGGCCTTCCGCGGCAAGCCGCACCAAGTGGGGGGGAGCGCCACGGAGCCAGTGAACCACCCGCGGGTGGGCGCAAAACCACAGGAGGAGCCCTTTGGTCTGGGGGTCCTTGAGGCGCGCCCAAGTCTCGAGGACATGGGTGCGCTGTTCCACGGTGGCCCGGAGCTCCTCTTCGACGTAGTCAGGGTCACCCACAGGGACGCCCAGGCACGAGAAACCACGCGCCCGCGCCAATGCCCCCGGGATAGCCGCGGGGAAGCCAGAGCAGTCCCCCTGGGGCGAAAAGACTGCACACTTGGGGAGGGTGAGCCGAAGGTTGATGGCCGCCATGGCCACTTCAAGGGCAGCCAGGGCGGCAACCACAGCGTCGGCCGGGCCAAGGGCATGGATATCGTCCATATAGGCGAGGAGCACGACATCCGGGTGCGCAGCGTGGACACCTTGGAGAGCCTTGTGCAGCGGGGCAGACAGGTAAAAGGGGCCGAGGGGGTCACCTTGCTGGGTTCCCGTGCGGGAAGCGATGTCGGCGAACGTCCCATCCTCCATGAGGAAGGAGAGTTGAGTGGGTTCGCCGTAGCAGGCTGCTGTCCACGCAAGAAGGTCAGGGAACGCCTCGCCGACGGCCTCAAAGATGCTAGCCTTGGTGACAGCATTGAACGCATTGTGGCAATCCACCTTCAGCGCCACATGGGTCGGATGCGTCTCGAGGTAGGCCTGAACTGTGTGCACGATGATGTCGCTGCCCCCTTTGGTGGCGACGCCAAGCTGGGCCGCGACGGACTCCTCAGTATCACTCCGGTTGGGGCAGAAGTAGGCGCGAAACTCGGGGGCCTTTTGGCGACAAATGACCTTACTCACCAGCTTGCGTAGGACCTCGCCGCAAGCAATGGGACGAACGCGGCCAGCAGGCGGGGGGACGTCGTCTTTCAGGAGGGCAATGAGGCGTGCCCCAGCCAGCCAAGGGCGCGCCGCGGGGGCCAGGGACCCCGCGGCCAAGTCGGCGGCAGCCTCAAAGAGTGCGGTCGCCCCGCCATGGCCCGCCATCACGGAGAGGTGCTCGTAGCGCCAGCCTGAGGGGCCGGTGGAGGAGGCGTTCGGCAGATCCTTCAGCACAGCCGTGAAGATGTCCAGGTCCAGGACAATAGGCGGGGGCGGGGGGGTGGCCGGGGCGGGCACCGCAAAGGCCGGTTCGTCGGGGTGAAGGTCGCGCAAAGCCTGCAGGGTCGGGGGAGTGGAGGGAGCCAACGCGGTCAGTTCAAGCTTTTGCATGGCCCGGCTCAATTCACCTACCTTCACCAACCGCATGACGTCAGCTTCCACCCGGGCAAAGGAGGCGGCCCCCGACACCCGGGTGGAGGCCGGAGGCTGCAGCGCCCACAGCCCTTCCCAATCCCCGAGGAGGAACCGCCGGCAGCGAGCGATGACCGCACCCTGTACGCCACGCACGCCCCGCTCCAACGGCGCTAAGAGGAGCCGGGGGGTGACGAGAAACAGCTTGTGGCCGAGTTCGTCGAGAGGGTGACTATGCATCCGGGCCAGGGAAAGCAGGGCGCAGCGCGTAAACAAGCTCCGGGCGCGGTGAGGGACGTCCGGGAGCGTCATGCAAGGGTTGCGCGCACAGGCGGCAAAAGGGAGCGTGGCCAGGAATGCCCAGCCTGCCGAGAGGTCCCCCGGATCGCTCGTACCCTGCGATGCCGGTGGAGGGGCAGGGGCCGACCGAGGGGCCGCCCCGGACCGGGAGGCCGGTGCGGCCGCCGGGCCGCCGGGCAGGCCGTTCTGGGGGGTTTGGCGGCGGCACTGCCGCTCATGCTGGTACCGCCCGTGGATCGAAAAAATCCGCTGGCAATGGGCTGCCGGGCAGCGGTAGCAGTCCATGGCGCGCATGGCGGCCTCCGTGATGTGGGGGTGGGAAGCCCGAATGTGCACCAGCAACGAATTCCGGTTGGGCAGGCGCGCGCCACACGGGTCACCAAGGGGACCATCGACTTGGCAATAATGGAAGCCATCTGAGGGGGTGCGCCCACCCGGTTGGGCCGGCCCGGGTCGAGAGGGGGAGGGGTCGGGAGCACCCTCAGCCAGAGGAACTACAGCTGCAGCGGAACCCAGGGCGGGGCCGGCCGCCGGGCGGTCAGCAGGGCTCGTGGCAGCCGAGGACAAGACCGGCGCGGGGACGGCCCCCACGGCCGGGAGGGGGGCGCTGGAGGAGGCAGCCAAGCCGGCGCGCGACCCACGACCACGCACAGGGGAGGCAGGTGTCGGGGCAGGCGCGTGGGACTGGCGGCGCACGGACACGGGCGAGGGCCCCAGCGGGAGAACGCCAGGAGGCAAGGGGGAAAGGACCGCGGCCCGGCAAAGGGGGCAGGTGGCGGAGGTCGCGTGCAAGCTCGTGGCGATGCAAGCTTGATGGAAGACGTGGCCGCAAGCAGGGAGGCGGCAGAGACCGTCACCAGGGCGAGGCAGGTCCAAGCAGATGGGGCAGGAGGGGCCGCTGGCAGTGACATCCACCAAGTGGGCCGGCCCGTAGTGGGCGGGCGCCGCGTCCCACCCCAGCTCCCAGCTCGGCAGTCGGGCGATCTCATCGGCGGAGAGAAGACGGCGGCGCGGACCAGCAGGGTGCCAGACATGGGGGATGCCCGCAAGCTCGAGCACATCGTGCAAGATGGCGGGCACGGCCGCACCCGCGCTCAGCTCAAGAACACGCCCCCCCCCGCATCGTACAGAACCAGGTCGCCGGCGTGCACGGTGACAGGAGCCCCGAAGTCAACGCGCAGGCGGGCGGCTTGCGCTGGGGTGACCGCCGTAGTCAAGCGCCCGTGGGCCTGCGCAACAAGGCCGGCCGAGCCGGGCCCGGCAGAGGCAAGAAACGTGTGCAGCTGAGGGCGATCGAGCAAGGCGTGGTCGGTGGCCCCCCCAGCGAGATATGTCGCACGGGCGGCCTGCTGGGCCTGCACGGCAAGCCCTGTAGCAAAGAGCACCACCGCCTGCGCCACTTGAGCGTCCAGATTCAGGAGCCATTCTTGGCGCACCGCGGGCAGGTGCCAAGGCAGGCGGCCGCCGGCATGGTAGTCCTCGAGGACAAACCCCCAAAGCGTGGAGGCAAGGACAGGGGGGGAGGCTGCCTGCAGCATGTGCCGGACACGAACCACAAGGGCACTAAATTCAGGGGGCCGTGGGAGCGTAGGAAACGCCGCGTGCAAGCCGACAGCGTCCAACAGCAAGGGGCAATACAGCCAAGAGAACGTGGCGTGCCGGAGCGCGCTGACGCCCGCAATGTTGGTGGGGGGCCAAACGGAGAAGTCGTGGGACCCAAGCGCGGCCGACCAGGGGCCCACCACAGGAGTCGCCGCAGGGTGTCCCACAGCCTCAGGGAGGAGAGCCGCCAGGGACCCCTCAAGCACAGGAGGACGCAGGTCAGTGGCCACCGCCGTGCTGGCCGGAGGTGGATCCCCAGAGCTAGGCGGGGCAGGGCCAGGGGACCCCGCGGAGGGGCCGGACGTGACGGCGCGGGGAGAGCGGGAGCACGGTGTGGAACCCTCCACGAGGTCCGCAAGGCCCAGGAGAGGGTCCAGCGAGGGGCTGCGGGAGGGGGCGCGGGCCGAATGGGATCCCGGGGTCGACACGGCCGCGCGTCGGGAGCCTAGGGACGGCCGAGGCGGGGCCACGCAATGAGGGCACGCCCAAGGACCCGGGGGAGGCAGCCGGAAGAGGGGCGGGACCAAGCAGCGCGTGTGCCAGCCGCATTGGCACGAATCACACACAAGGAGACGGGGGGCATCCTCACCACTGTGGCAGACCTCGCACACAAGCGAGAGTGGCACAGGGGCGCCACGACCGCCGTCGTCCAGGTCGCCCATCTCCTGCAGGTGCGCCGCGATGCGTAAGGACCGACGCGGCGCAGGGGCGCCACTAGGCAGCGCATCCCGCGCCCGGGAGGTGCGTCGTCGTGAAGGAGGCATGGGGGAGGTGCGTAAAACAACGGAACCGGAAGCGCGGGGGGAGAGCGAGATGCGGACGCGGGGGGTTTGGGGGGCGTGCCCCCCAAGCGGGGGGTTTGGGGGGCGGCAGCCCCCCAACGCGGGGCGGCCGCGGTGCCGCACCTCGGCGCAGGTTTTTTCAGCTGTGCATGGAGAAAAAAACGTGTCTCAATCCAGGAACCCCCGTCGGTTCATCATGTCAGCCTAGAAAACTGGAGCGGTGGAGCCACAACTAACGGGAAAGCCGCATTCAAATTCGCCTAGCCCACGGGTCACAATTGGCCGACAGGTAGATGCAGCCAGCCCCGGGCGTGTCGCAGACAGTAATCACTACGTAGGCCGCGGTGCCGCACCTCGGCGCAGGTTTTTTCAGCTGTGCATGGAGAAAAAAACGTGTCTCAATCCAGGAACCCCCGTCGGTTCATCATGTCAGCCTAGAAAACTGGAGCGGTGGAGCCACAACTAACGGGAAAGCCGCATTCAAATTCGCCTAGCCCACGGGTCACAATTGGCCGACAGGTAGATGCAGCCAGCCCCGGGCGTGTCGCAGACAGTAATCACTACGTAGGCCGCGGTGCCGCACCTCGGCGCAGGTTTTTTCAGCTGTGCATGGAGAAAAAAACGTGTCTCAATCCAGGAACCCCCGTCGGTTCATCATGTCAGCCTAGAAAACTGGAGCGGTGGAGCCACAACTAACGGGAAAGCCGCATTCAAATTCGCCTAGCCCACGGGTCACAATTGGCCGACAGGTAGATGCAGCCAGCCCCGGGCGTGTCGCAGACAGTAATCACTACGTAGGCCGCGGTGCCGCACCTCGGCGCAGGTTTTTTCAGCTGTGCATGGAGAAAAAAACGTGTCTCAATCCAGGAACCCCCGTCGGTTCATCATGTCAGCCTAGAAAACTGGAGCGGTGGAGCCACAACTAACGGGAAAGCCGCATTCAAATTCGCCTAGCCCACGGGTCACAATTGGCCGACAGGTAGATGCAGCCAGCCCCGGGCGTGTCGCAGACAGTAATCACTACGGTAGGCCGCGGTGCCGCACCTCGGCGCAGGTTTTTTCAGCTGTGCATGGAGAAAAAAACGTGTCTCAATCCAGGAACCCCCGTCGGTTCATCATGTCAGCCTAGAAAACTGGAGCGGTGGAGCCACAACTAACGGGAAAGCCGCATTCAAATTCGCCTAGCCCACGGGTCACAATTGGCCGACAGGTAGATGCAGCCAGCCCCGGGCGTGTCGCAGACAGTAATCACTACGTAGGCCGCGGTGCCGCACCTCGGCGCAGGTTTTTTCAGCTGTGCATGGAGAAAAAAACGTGTCTCAATCCAGGAACCCCCGTCGGTTCATCATGTCAGCCTAGAAAACTGGAGCGGTGGAGCCACAACTAACGGGAAAGCCGCATTCAAATTCGCCTAGCCCACGGGTCACAATTGGCCGACAGGTAGATGCAGCCAGCCCCGGGCGTGTCGCAGACAGTAATCACTACGGTAGGCCGCGGTGCCGCACCTCGGCGCAGGTTTTTTCAGCTGTGCATGGAGAAAAAAACGTGTCTCAATCCAGGAACCCCCGTCGGTTCATCATGTCAGCCTAGAAAACTGGAGCGGTGGAGCCACAACTAACGGGAAAGCCGCATTCAAATTCGCCTAGCCCACGGGTCACAATTGGCCGACAGGTAGATGCAGCCAGCCCCGGGCGTGTCGCAGACAGTAATCACTACGGTAGGCCGCGGTGCCGCACCTCGGCGCAGGTTTTTTCAGCTGTGCATGGAGAAAAAAACGTGTCTCAATCCAGGAACCCCCGTCGGTTCATCATGTCAGCCTAGAAAACTGGAGCGGTGGAGCCACAACTAACGGGAAAGCCGCATTCAAATTCGCCTAGCCCACGGGTCACAATTGGCCGACAGGTAGATGCAGCCAGCCCCGGGCGTGTCGCAGACAGTAATCACTACGGTAGGCCGCGGTGCCGCACCTCGGCGCAGGTTTTTTCAGCTGTGCATGGAGAAAAAAACGTGTCTCAATCCAGGAACCCCCGTCGGTTCATCATGTCAGCCTAGAAAACTGGAGCGGTGGAGCCACAACTAACGGGAAAGCCGCATTCAAATTCGCCTAGCCCACGGGTCACAATTGGCCGACAGGTAGATGCAGCCAGCCCCGGGCGTGTCGCAGACAGTAATCACTACGTAGGCCGCGGTGCCGCACCTCGGCGCAGGTTTTTTCAGCTGTGCATGGAGAAAAAAACGTGTCTCAATCCAGGAACCCCCGTCGGTTCATCATGTCAGCCTAGAAAACTGGAGCGGTGGAGCCACAACTAACGGGAAAGCCGCATTCAAATTCGCCTAGCCCACGGGTCACAATTGGCCGACAGGTAGATGCAGCCAGCCCCGGGCGTGTCGCAGACAGTAATCACTACGGTAGGCCGCGGTGCCGCACCTCGGCGCAGGTTTTTTCAGCTGTGCATGGAGAAAAAAACGTGTCTCAATCCAGGAACCCCCGTCGGTTCATCATGTCAGCCTAGAAAACTGGAGCGGTGGAGCCACAACTAACGGGAAAGCCGCATTCAAATTCGCCTAGCCCACGGGTCACAATTGGCCGACAGGTAGATGCAGCCAGCCCCGGGCGTGTCGCAGACAGTAATCACTACGTAGGCCGCGGTGCCGCACCTCGGCGCAGGTTTTTTCAGCTGTGCATGGAGAAAAAAACGTGTCTCAATCCAGGAACCCCCGTCGGTTCATCATGTCAGCCTAGAAAACTGGAGCGGTGGAGCCACAACTAACGGGAAAGCCGCATTCAAATTCGCCTAGCCCACGGGTCACAATTGGCCGACAGGTAGATGCAGCCAGCCCCGGGCGTGTCGCAGACAGTAATCACTACGGTAGGCCGCGGTGCCGCACCTCGGCGCAGGTTTTTTCAGCTGTGCATGGAGAAAAAAACGTGTCTCAATCCAGGAACCCCCGTCGGTTCATCATGTCAGCCTAGAAAACTGGAGCGGTGGAGCCACAACTAACGGGAAAGCCGCATTCAAATTCGCCTAGCCCACGGGTCACAATTGGCCGACAGGTAGATGCAGCCAGCCCCGGGCGTGTCGCAGACAGTAATCACTACGGTAGGCCGCGGTGCCGCACCTCGGCGCAGGTTTTTTCAGCTGTGCATGGAGAAAAAAACGTGTCTCAATCCAGGAACCCCCGTCGGTTCATCATGTCAGCCTAGAAAACTGGAGCGGTGGAGCCACAACTAACGGGAAAGCCGCATTCAAATTCGCCTAGCCCACGGGTCACAATTGGCCGACAGGTAGATGCAGCCAGCCCCGGGCGTGTCGCAGACAGTAATCACTACGGTAGGCCGCGGTGCCGCACCTCGGCGCAGGTTTTTTCAGCTGTGCATGGAGAAAAAAACGTGTCTCAATCCAGGAACCCCCGTCGGTTCATCATGTCAGCCTAGAAAACTGGAGCGGTGGAGCCACAACTAACGGGAAAGCCGCATTCAAATTCGCCTAGCCCACGGGTCACAATTGGCCGACAGGTAGATGCAGCCAGCCCCGGGCGTGTCGCAGACAGTAATCACTACGGTAGGCCGCGGTGCCGCACCTCGGCGCAGGTTTTTTCAGCTGTGCATGGAGAAAAAAACGTGTCTCAATCCAGGAACCCCCGTCGGTTCATCATGTCAGCCTAGAAAACTGGAGCGGTGGAGCCACAACTAACGGGAAAGCCGCATTCAAATTCGCCTAGCCCACGGGTCACAATTGGCCGACAGGTAGATGCAGCCAGCCCCGGGCGTGTCGCAGACAGTAATCACTACGGTAGGCCGCGGTGCCGCACCTCGGCGCAGGTTTTTTCAGCTGTGCATGGAGAAAAAAACGTGTCTCAATCCAGGAACCCCCGTCGGTTCATCATGTCAGCCTAGAAAACTGGAGCGGTGGAGCCACAACTAACGGGAAAGCCGCATTCAAATTCGCCTAGCCCACGGGTCACAATTGGCCGACAGGTAGATGCAGCCAGCCCCGGGCGTGTCGCAGACAGTAATCACTACGGTAGGCCGCGGTGCCGCACCTCGGCGCAGGTTTTTTCAGCTGTGCATGGAGAAAAAAACGTGTCTCAATCCAGGAACCCCCGTCGGTTCATCATGTCAGCCTAGAAAACTGGAGCGGTGGAGCCACAACTAACGGGAAAGCCGCATTCAAATTCGCCTAGCCCACGGGTCACAATTGGCCGACAGGTAGATGCAGCCAGCCCCGGGCGTGTCGCAGACAGTAATCACTACGGTAGGCCGCGGTGCCGCACCTCGGCGCAGGTTTTTTCAGCTGTGCATGGAGAAAAAAACGTGTCTCAATCCAGGAACCCCCGTCGGTTCATCATGTCAGCCTAGAAAACTGGAGCGGTGGAGCCACAACTAACGGGAAAGCCGCATTCAAATTCGCCTAGCCCACGGGTCACAATTGGCCGACAGGTAGATGCAGCCAGCCCCGGGCGTGTCGCAGACAGTAATCACTACGGTAGGCCGCGGTGCCGCACCTCGGCGCAGGTTTTTTCAGCTGTGCATGGAGAAAAAAACGTGTCTCAATCCAGGAACCCCCGTCGGTTCATCATGTCAGCCTAGAAAACTGGAGCGGTGGAGCCACAACTAACGGGAAAGCCGCATTCAAATTCGCCTAGCCCACGGGTCACAATTGGCCGACAGGTAGATGCAGCCAGCCCCGGGCGTGTCGCAGACAGTAATCACTACGGTAGGCCGCGGTGCCGCACCTCGGCGCAGGTTTTTTCAGCTGTGCATGGAGAAAAAAACGTGTCTCAATCCAGGAACCCCCGTCGGTTCATCATGTCAGCCTAGAAAACTGGAGCGGTGGAGCCACAACTAACGGGAAAGCCGCATTCAAATTCGCCTAGCCCACGGGTCACAATTGGCCGACAGGTAGATGCAGCCAGCCCCGGGCGTGTCGCAGACAGTAATCACTACGGTAGGCCGCGGTGCCGCACCTCGGCGCAGGTTTTTTCAGCTGTGCATGGAGAAAAAAACGTGTCTCAATCCAGGAACCCCCGTCGGTTCATCATGTCAGCCTAGAAAACTGGAGCGGTGGAGCCACAACTAACGGGAAAGCCGCATTCAAATTCGCCTAGCCCACGGGTCACAATTGGCCGACAGGTAGATGCAGCCAGCCCCGGGCGTGTCGCAGACAGTAATCACTACGGTAGGCCGCGGTGCCGCACCTCGGCGCAGGTTTTTTCAGCTGTGCATGGAGAAAAAAACGTGTCTCAATCCAGGAACCCCCGTCGGTTCATCATGTCAGCCTAGAAAACTGGAGCGGTGGAGCCACAACTAACGGGAAAGCCGCATTCAAATTCGCCTAGCCCACGGGTCACAATTGGCCGACAGGTAGATGCAGCCAGCCCCGGGCGTGTCGCAGACAGTAATCACTACGGTAGGCCGCGGTGCCGCACCTCGGCGCAGGTTTTTTCAGCTGTGCATGGAGAAAAAAACGTGTCTCAATCCAGGAACCCCCGTCGGTTCATCATGTCAGCCTAGAAAACTGGAGCGGTGGAGCCACAACTAACGGGAAAGCCGCATTCAAATTCGCCTAGCCCACGGGTCACAATTGGCCGACAGGTAGATGCAGCCAGCCCCGGGCGTGTCGCAGACAGTAATCACTACGGTAGGCCGCGGTGCCGCACCTCGGCGCAGGTTTTTTCAGCTGTGCATGGAGAAAAAAACGTGTCTCAATCCAGGAACCCCCGTCGGTTCATCATGTCAGCCTAGAAAACTGGAGCGGTGGAGCCACAACTAACGGGAAAGCCGCATTCAAATTCGCCTAGCCCACGGGTCACAATTGGCCGACAGGTAGATGCAGCCAGCCCCGGGCGTGTCGCAGACAGTAATCACTACGGTAGGCCGCGGTGCCGCACCTCGGCGCAGGTTTTTTCAGCTGTGCATGGAGAAAAAAACGTGTCTCAATCCAGGAACCCCCGTCGGTTCATCATGTCAGCCTAGAAAACTGGAGCGGTGGAGCCACAACTAACGGGAAAGCCGCATTCAAATTCGCCTAGCCCACGGGTCACAATTGGCCGACAGGTAGATGCAGCCAGCCCCGGGCGTGTCGCAGACAGTAATCACTACGGTAGGCCGCGGTGCCGCACCTCGGCGCAGGTTTTTTCAGCTGTGCATGGAGAAAAAAACAGTGTTCTCAATCCAGGAACCCCCGTCGGTTCATCATGTCAGCCTAGAAAACTGGAGCGGTGGAGCCACAACTAACGGGGAAAGCCGCATTCAAATTCGCCTAGCCCACGGGTCACAATTGGCCGACAGGTAGATGCAGCCAGCCCCGGGCCGTGTCGCAGACAGTAATCACTTACGGTAGGCTGTTTCGGCTGGGGGACCTCTGCGCACCTGCGCGCAGGGTTTTTTTCAGCTGTGCATGAGAAAAAAACGTGTCTCAATCCAGGAACCCCGTCGGTTCATCATGTCAGCCTAGAAAACTGGAGCGGTGGAGCCACAATACCTAACGGAAAGCCCCGCATTCCAAATTCGC
>RPFO01001310.1:0-150023 GCA_009746045.1 Mesostigma viride
GCATGAAGCCCGCCGCAAGGGAGGAGAACGAGAGAGACAGCATTGGTGACAGGGGCTATAGAACAAGAAAGAAAACGCAAACAAACGGAAAAAGAAAAAAAAAAAACAGACAGACCAGACAAACCAACGAACCAACGACCAAGCGAGCGATGTGCAGACGAGCGAGCAGAGGACCAACCTGAAGGAAAGAAGAAGGAAGGAAGGAAGGAAGGAAAGGAAGGAAGGAAGGAAGGAAGGAAGGAAGGAAGGAAGGAAGGCAAGGAAGGCCCAGGGAGGGAGGAGGGAGGGAGGAGGGAGGGAGGGAGGAGGGAGGGAGGAGGGAGGGAGGGAGGGAGGGAGGAGGGAGGGAGGGAGGGAGGGAGGGAGGGAGGGAGGGAGGGAGGGAGGGAGAGGGAGGGAGGGAGGAGGGAGGGAGGGAGGAGGGAGGGAGGGAGGGAGGAGGGAGGGAAGGGAGGGAGGGAGGGAGGGAGGGAGGGAGGGAGGGAGGGAGGGAGGGAGGAGGGAGGGAGGAGGGAGGGAGGGAGGGAGGGAGGGAGGAGGAGGGAGGGAGGAGGGAGGGAGGGAGGGAGGGAAGGAGGGAGGGAGGGGAGGGAGGGAGGGAGGGAGGGAGGGAGGAGGAGGGAGGAGGGAGGGAGGGAGGAGGGAGGGAGGGAGGGAGGGAGGAGGAGGGAGGGGAGGGAGGGAGGGAGGGAGGGAGGGAGGGAGGGAGGGAGGGAGGGAGGGAGGGAGGGAGGGAGGGAGGGAGGGAGGGAGGAGGAGGGAGGGAGGAGGGAGGGAGGGAGGGAGGAGGGAGGGAGGGAGGGAGGGAGGGAGGGAGGGAGGGAGGGAGGGAGGGAGGGAGGGAGAGGGAGGGAGGAGGGAGGGAGGAGGGAGGGAGGGAGGGAGGGAGGAGGGAGGGAGGGAGGGAGGGAGGGAGGGAGGGAGGGAGGGAGGGAGGGAGGGAGGGAGGGAGGGAGGGAGGGAGGGAGGGAGGGAGGGAGGGAGGGAGGGAGGAGGGAGGGAGGGGAGGGAGGGAGGGAGGGAGGGAGGGAGGGAGGGAGGGAGGGAGGGAGGGAGGGAGGGAGGAAGGAAGGAAGGAAGGAAGGAAGGAAGGAAGGAAGGAAGGAAGGAAGGAAGGAAGGAAGGAAGGAAGGAAGGAAGGAAGGAAGGAAGGAAGGAAGGAAGGAAGGAAGGAAGGAAGGAAGGAAGGAAGGAAGGAAGGAAGGAAGGAGCGAACAAAAGATTGAACCAAACAAACAAACAAACATAATCGACTTTTTCAAACAAAAATGAGCTTAGAATTTACAGCAAGGATGATGATGACAGGGGGTAGGGGCGCCAGAAATAATGAGAGGTGCAGGAATATATTGTGCTTGTATATTGTAGCAAGTAGAATCTTACAGAGATATATGTGTGCCCACGTGCTTATTTGCTTTGTGAGACGAATCTTACAATGTGTGTGCATGTGCTTAACTGCTAAATAAAATCGTAGCAGTGAGTAAAAGGTACTGTGGAAATTGTGGGCCGTGTATCATGCCTCACACAGACAGCACTGCGCAGAAAGATGAAGTGACACTGCGGCATGCGCCTACCCTTCTGCGCATTTTCATTTCTGGGTACACGTAACCGCAAGTGTTCTGACTAGTTACACATGATCTGAGCAGACCGTGTTGCCGAGACCCAGCCTCGGGAATTCGCCAGATTAAGGACCGGATATACGATAGGCGGTTGGGCAAGAGAAACAGAATGGTAGACGAGCCCCCTACGGCTTCAAGAGGCACCCTCCTAATGGTATTGTTGCCCCGCCCGTGTCATGGCTCCCACCGACCTGGTCCATGCCCCCCCCTTGTGTGCCAGTGAGCTTCTCTGCGGTCGCGCACAGTTCCGCCATCTCTTTCTGTGGGACATGAGGGAATCCAGGTCGCATGGATGACAGCGAAGGAAGGACGGCAAAGGGCAAATGGCAAAGGGGCAGAGGGAGAAGGGCAGATGCTGAGCCATGGCAACAGAGAGGGAATGAGTCAGGCAGCAATCGACGCACAAGCAGGATAAGCTAGGAAGAGCCACCATATAGACAGATGGGCGTGGCGTGGACTAAATGGATGTCATATACAAAGCGCAGGTGAGCTCATTATTGACTAAAGCCAGCGACCGCGAACGTCGCCTTTTGTGGTGGAATTCACCTGTCAACCATCATAGGGCACCCGGGTGACGAATATAGGAGATGACATAGAGATATGCGTCACAGAGGTGCCGCGGTTGCTAAATCCATACTCTACTGACCGGCTCTTTGACAGCCCCAAGGTAAGAGCAGGGAGCCAGCCAGACAGGCACATTCCTTTATGGAACGCAGAATCATAATACCAGGATGCTGGCATCGCTCTACGGTAAAGAATTTCCTCACAGTTGGGCTGGAGCTTGGGATGCCTTCGGATCAGGAGATCCATATAGCCGCGGAATGTAAGGTAGAGGTATTAGTTCGAAACGAGCTCGAGCCACGCTGAGTTTTCACATTTCTTTCCGCATTGAAGTTGGAAGCATTTGATTTTACCATTTGCTGTCCGCCTACGGCACGATACCAGGATGCTGGGTACCAGCCGGCAGCATTTATTTTTCTAGTTCCTGTCCGCCTATGACATGATACCAGGATGCTGGGTACCAGCAGGCAGCACTTACTTTTCTAGTTCCTGTCCGCCTATGACATGATACCAGGATGCTGGGTACCAGACAAGTTGGATGGCCCATAGATCCAGATGAAATCTACGACTATGGCTGGTGTGAAGTACTACCTTTTCTGTTTTACCTCTAGAGGAACTTTGAGCATGAGCAGAGCATGCCGCGCAAGTGATATTCAGGACATTCCTTGGACCGTTATAAACGCACGTCGCTAGAAAGTGCTGCTATTTCTTGCTACGTAGTACGCGTATGTCGCTAGAAACTACAGCTATTTCTTGCTACCTAGTACGCATATGCCGCTAGAAACTACAGCTATTGCTAAGTACTAGTAAGCATAAACTACTATTGCTAGAAACTACTGCTATTGCCTACTACATAGCAAGTGTGGAATACTTCGAGCTTCCCTCACCGTGGAGTCGCGTATGGCGTGCTACAGACACAACAGCAACCTGCCTTGAACCATTCTTCACAATAATTTCTGGTGACTAACGCTGCAATATATTTCTAAAACTACCACTACAAGTGTATTCTATATCTAACGCTTAAGGGGACTCGGCGCGGCGAATATTTTCCGCGCCAAAAAAATTCCGCGGTACCCTCCGTATCGTGAAAAGTGGGTGCACGGTGCGCGCACCCCTTGCGGAAGTGGCCATGGCGACTGCTTTTAGACGAAACGTGACAAATCTGGCTCGCGGAAAGCAGAAAAAATGCTCGATTCTTGGAGAAAATTAGTTACTGATTCTAATTTATGGTGGGATAGTTGCGATCTATAATGTCGCGGGCTCTTTTTCTTTACCATCGGCAGGGGGGGTCCGGCCTGAATTTCTGTCGGGATGAATAAAGTATAATGGATGCCTGCAGGTGTGATTGTCGATTGTTGCCAGTTTTGATGGTCCTAATGGAAGCTAGTTTAATGATGTTTCTAAAGCCGTAAAAATTCCCGCTGCTATCTTTACCTTTCCCGTCATTTTGCGGTAAGATAACATTAGGCCTGCGCGATGCGCGCCCGACCTCTCCATGAAAGGGTGGCCTTTCTTGTGCGCCTGGGCACGAATAAATGCCCGTTATGGTACGTTCTTGTATTAAACGTCCTAAGATAGCGCTTTCCTGCTTTCTTAGCTCGTTGAGCGTAAGCTTTTTGCCTTCTTTCCGGCCAGATGCAGCCATGAAGTTGCGGGTCCTGGCGCTGCATCGCTGGATTCCTGGATGTTTTTTAGCAAGTTCGTCTGTGACGTGGCTGGCTTGCTGCAGCGCGTGGCCCACAACCTGTCGGGAAGGTGTAATGCTTTTATTTCCATGCTTCTCTGAAATTTCTTTTGCTTTATAGACAGTTGTGTTCGAGGAAATTCACGCGGTCTTCCTAAGCAGCGGCATCATTTTCCCCAGACACTGACGAGCTGGCACCTGTCTCCTAAAGAAAGTGGCTCGTGCTTGTTAGAAAGGAGGCAGTGTGCATTTTGCGGGACACAATGCTTTGGTGGCACATGCGTCAGGTAGGTTGTTCCAATGGTCTCTTCACCTTTCCCACTGAGTAAATGATAGCCTTTGTCATGCTAACCAGAGCAGCTAGCCACAGGTTGGCTGGATAAAAAGTCAGCTTATTTTCTCTTTATATACTGCGTGTGTGGTCCTCCACATGTCCGGCTTGTTGGGCATTTTGGAAGAGGGTTTTTAATGTGTTGTTGGGTGGAACAACTTGGTTGTTGGCACAAAATCACACATTATTAGCCTGAGATAGGCATGACATATGCTGCTCAGGCGTGTCGTCCTACCAGCCTTGTTGTTAAGGGTAGACTCACAAGGCTGGCTGTGCCGATGGAGGGGTGGGGCGTATGACGCTCCGGACATCCTCCTCACACTCCGTGATCAAAGTGGGCATGTTTTTGGGTGTCTAGGGTAGCAAAACAGATGTCATTTTGGCTCAGCACTAGCTCAATTCTCTTTTAGCGTCTACCCAGGTGGCATCACAGGAAAATCAATAACTTGAGCTACGCTTGTCAGAATGAGCTCAAACTTTGGGTTTGTGTTTCCCCCCACTCAGTGGAATATAAAATGTATGGATGACCCAATCTGATGTGTTAATGATTTGATATTTTTTTTTTTGGCTCAAAAAAGTACCCATTTTGCGGGAAAATTAATAACTCAAACAAATGTGACCATTTTGGCCATGTAAATAGCCCAGCTTTTAAAAAAGTGGGGGAACTTTGCAGAAATGTATGGGCAGGTCATTTGGATAAGTGGTTTGTCTTGGGCAAAATAACTCATAAATAGCGTCTTTTTCTATTTTTAGCTCCCCCCCGGTGCGTGGTTGGGCGTAGTACCCCCAACAAGTGGTGGCATGAATGTCCAAACATCATATTTATGGTACTCAATCATCACTAGATGGTTCCCGAGTGCATTGGAACTGATATTCATTAAAGTCAGTTTTTCAGGCTTTTGGACGTGCGAGTCCCCTTAAGTAGTATAGTAGTATATTTATTACCTTGGAGCAGCGGATGCCGTGCACCCCCATGACCGCCAAGGCTGACGCGCACACCAGTGAGGAGGAGCTGGACAGGCCGAAACCTGGTGGGGTGGGGCCGTGGCGGGCAAAGGTGTCAGCGAATTAGGGGCGTGGTGGGCGAAGGTGTCAGCGAACGCGTGGCGAGCAAAGGCGTCAGCGAATTAAGGGTGTGGCGGGCGAAGGTGTTAATGAATCAGCGACGCGACGGGCACAGGTGTTACTGAATGTGAGGCGTGGCGGGCAAAAGTTAATACCGAATGAGAGGCGTGGCGGGCAAGACGTGCTAATGAATAAGGGGCATTGCGGGCAAAAGGTGTTAATGAATGAGAGGCGTGGCGGGCACCAGAGGACGCTGAAGGCAAGAACAGAGAGATTTGTCACAATGTCTCAGTCTCGTAAACGGAGCGAACTTGGGTCATTGGCATAAATGCAGGGACGGCGGTAGATCGAGGAGGGAGGGAGGGAGGGAGGGAGGGAGGGAGGGAGGGAGGGAGGGAGGGAGGGAGGGAGGGAGGGAGGGAGGGAGGGAGGGAGGGAGGGAGGGAGGGAGGGAGGGAGGGAGGGAGGGAGGGAGGGAGGGAGGAGGGAGGAGGGAGGGAGGGAGGGAGGGAGGAGGGAGGGAGGGAGGGAGGGAGGGAGGGAGGGAGGGAGGGAGGGAGGGAGGGGCGGGGGGAGGAAGAAAGATGCAGATCGAGAGAGACGGAGATATAGGGGACCTGCGATGTGGGAAGGGGCGGCGGGCCGTGTTTACAGTGCACTGACAAGCCATCGCGCCACAACCTACTCTTGGGTAAGTTGCCATCGACCATCACAAGTTTTGCCAATGATTAGCCGACAGGTTAACTACAACAACCAGGCAATTACCTACCCTTGGGGGATGTTGCCGTTGGCCATCACAAGTAATGCCAATGATTAGCCATCAGGTTCACTACAGAAGCAGGCATGACCTACCCTTGGGGATGTTGCCGTCCACCATCACGTCGAGCGCGCACGGTTCGGTGGCACACGGCCGCGGTTGCTCCGTGTCCCTTCGGGGCCGTGTGCGTGCGCGCCCGAGCCCCCTCCCGCCCGACATGGTGGACTTTAACGGCGACTCGCCCTTGTCGAGTGCGTGGCGCCACATGCCCTTGAAGCTGGGGGAAGGGAAGGATGGAAAAGGCACACATGACACACACAACATGTCAGATGTCAGAAGCACCTGGCGCTTACTCCCCTTGAAGGTGGGGAAGGGGAGAGTGGGAAGCGACAGGTGGGCTATGCAAACAACGTGGCAGATGCCAGAAGCATGAGGGGCCTAATGCCACATGCCCTTGACAAGCTGGGGGAGGGGAGGGGAGAGGGAAGGTGGTGATGGATGCCAGGGGCAAGGGTACGGAGGATACCAGAGGCAAGAGAAGCGTGGAAAGATATCAGGGACCATAAAGGGGGGGAAGCATTGGTGGCGGGCCCTTTCTAATATTCATATCTAAAAACCTTGTGTACATTGGGGGCAGGTGGTATACAGGGAGGTAGGACTATTGAGGCGCCTGCCTTCCAAAGCGGTAAACAATAGCATATACCAGACCAGAAATCAAAGCTCCAGAACAAAGCTGTTGATGTCTAGAGCAAATAAGCTTCTAGCAACACTGGCATGCAGTTTGCTTCAGTGTTACTTTTCTTCGTCTTCTCCTGAACCCTTCACGGAACCGAAGCGAGTGTAAACACAGTGCCGCACCAAGGTAGACAGTACTGCTCCATCGTAGAGGACAGTACAGGATGCGATGCGACGACACAGGTTGGGACATAAAGAGCCAATGGGAGGCAAGGCAGGATCCAGTTGACCTAACTTGTACATCCAATTGCAGCAACATTACTGTGCGACTTCCCAACGAGTGCCAGAACACACACCGACTAGTGCAACGAACCAGAAAAAAAACTGTGTAAAAACTGTGTAGAGAACCCTAACCCTAGCCCCTACAAACTTACCCGCACAGGAAGTAGTGAGCCCACGTAAAAGGCTCTTGCAATCCCTGCACCAAGCACGGGAAGGAGTTACAGGGTGGAGTGGGGTGGGGTGGGGTGCACCAAGGCAATGGAATTCCCCCCCCAAAAAAATTGAACAGGACAGTCAGTTCCCTACTCTCAAAAACCTTAACCCTAAACCCCAACATGAGCCATAAATAGATGTCTGTCTGTCTGCCTGTCTGTCTGTCTGTCTGTCTGTCTGTCTGTCTGTCTGTCTGTCTGTCTGTCTGTCTGTCTGTCTGTCTGTCTGTCTGTCTGTCTGTCTGTCTGTCTGTCTGTCTGTCTGTCTGTCTGTCTGTCTGTCTGTCTGTCTGTCTGTCTGTCTGTCTGTCTGTCTGTCGGTCGGTCGGTCGGTCGGTCGGTCGGTCGGTTGGTGGGTCGGTCGGTCGGTCGGTTGGTCGGTCGGTCGGTCGGTTGGTGGGTCGGTCGGTCGGTCGGTCGGTCGGTCGGTCGGCCTGGCTGGCTGGCTGGCTGGCTGGCTGGCTGGCTGGCTGGCTGGCTGGCTGGCTGGCTGGCTGGCTGGCTGGCTGGCTGGCTGGCTGGCTGGCTGGCTGGCTGGCTGGCTGGCTGGCTGGCTGGCTGGCTGGCTGGCTGGCTGGCTGGCTGGCTGGCTGGCTGGCTGGCTGCCTGTCTGTATGTATGTATGTGCAGGCAGGTGGGTGGGTGGATGCACACATAGTAGATAAATAACAAGATTATGACTGAGACTACACACTGCTATAGGATGACATGCACCTAGTTGTAAAAAAGGTACTTGGGGAAAGATGTTCAGACAGTCAGAACAGCAACCAGCCGCTCACCCAAGCTATTGCCGGCACATCCCCCTCCCTGTTCGACCCCACACCCCTGCCCTGCACTATTGAGGTCCTCGCAATGCTCGTGCCCTCGATCCTTGCTGCTGCACTGTCGAGGTGCTACGGCTTCGCAAGGCTACCCCTTTGGCCGGCTGGCTCCTCACTGCACGATCTACGCTCCAATATCTACCCCGCACGATCCAGGTGGCCGCCTAACCCTCTCGCCTTACCGCCTTACCGTCCGAACAAGCAAACATTCACCTCCCTTCCCTCCCTTTGTGCTGTAAAGAAATGATGCGGAAGAAGCTAAACAATGGCACCCCACCCCACCCCACCCCACCCCACCCCACCCCACCCCACCCCACCCCACCCCACCCCACCCCACCCCACCCCACCCCACCCCACCCCACCCCACCCCACCCCACCCCACCCCACCCCACCCCACCCCACCCCACCCCACCCCACCCCACCCCACCCCACCCCACCCCACCCCACCCCACCCCACCCCACCCCACCCCACCCCACCCCACCCACCCCACCCCACCCACGCACGCCTCCGTGTATTCCCCACATCCGCACCCACACACTTTACCTCGGACACGTTGGCATCAAATGTGCACTCAGCCCCCCCCCCCCCCCCTCCTTACCTCGGACACGTTGGCATCAAATGTGCCCTCAGGCCCCCCCCCCCCTCCCTTACCTCGGACACGTTGGCATCAAACGTGCACTCAGGGACCCACCCATCCCCCACCCACCCCTTACCTCGGACACGTTGGCATCAAACGTGCACTCAGGGAACCCGTCCTCCACATTGGCTACTCGCAGCTGCACGCCCCCGCTTGAGCTGTCGTTGTCCGAGTCGCCCCCGACCGGTGGCGTGGCGGACGCGCGCACGGCGACGATGGTGTCGTTGAGGATGGCCATGGGCAGCACAGCGTAGCCCTCGTAGTCAATGTGCTCCCCGATGATGTTCACGCGGCCTGGGCGGAGTTAAATATAAAGTGGGGAGGACAATGAAATGTTGCGTCATGATGAATCGTTTTGTTATTGTCATGTTGTTCCTGTTTGCTCCCCGATGATGTGCACACGGCCTGGGCGTGGATGTGCGGAGGGGCCGGGGGCTACAGTGGGAGAGGGTGGGGAGAACGAATAGGCATGTCATGAGAATATTCCTGCTTCCTAAACGATGATGGTCACGCGACCAGGGCGCACAAATGGGGTAGGGGGGAGTGAAATCAGGGATAAGATGGTGGGCGGGAGAAAAACAACAACTTAGCATGTCATACATTCCTACTGTTTGCTACCTGATCATGTTCGCACGGCCTGGGCGTGGACAGGATAGACAGACATGCGGGTTCAGGGTGGGGGTAGGGTAGGAGGGCGGAGGGAGGGATTCGGGGGAAAACAACACTGCATCGTGTTGCATTCAGTGATACCTACTAGATCGGTCCACAGGTGCCAACAACACAACTGTCTCCCATGCGGTTCCCACACGCACAAACCCACTGCCGTCTAACGTCCCCTGACATGCCATCACTAAGGCCGTGACATGCCGTAAGATGCCATCAGCATAACCTAACCGTTGTAGACTGAACTGGGAGTAACCTGTTCACATCTGCAGGCTGCTGTTTGCAGTCTGGGGGAGGGACTGAACCCCATCAACAAGTGGCACCAAGAGGCGGGTGCCAGTAATAATAGTTGGAATCCAAGAAAAAGTTCCAACAAGCAGAACAAACATCACTTTAATCGCAGAAACTAGGGCGGGAAAATGGAAATTATGCTGCAGCCTATTGAGGAAAGAGCGAGGGCAGGCGGGCAGGCGGGCGGGTGGGAGGGCGGGAGGGCAGGGAGGGAGGGAGGGAGGGAGGGAGGGAGGGAGGGAGGGAGGGAGGAGGGAGGGAGGGAGGGAGGGAGGGAGGGAGGGAGGGAGGGAGGGAGGGAGGGAGGGAGGGAGGGAGGAGGGAGGGAGGGAGGGAGGGAGGGAGGGAGGGAGGGAGGAGGGAGGGAGGGAGGGAGGGAGGGAGGGAGGGAGGGAGGGAGGGAGGGAGGGAGGAGGGAGGGAGGGAGGGAGGGAGGGAGGGAGGGAGGGAGGGAGGGAGGGAGGGAGGGACGGAGGGAGGGAGGGAGGGAGGGAGGGAGGGAGGGAGGGAGGGAGGGAGGGAGGAGGAGGGAGGGAGGGAGGGAGGGAGGGAGGGAGGGAGGGAGGGAGGGAGAGGAGGGAGGGGGAGGGAGGAGGGAGGGAGGGAGGGAGGGAGGAGGGAGGGAGGAGGGAGGGAGGGGGAGGGAGGGAGGGAGGGAGGGAGGGAGGGAGGCAGGGAGGCAGGGAGGCAGGGAGGCAGGGCGTGCGCGCGTCCGGGCGTGCGTGCGTGCGTGCGTGCGTGCGTGCGTGCGTGCGTGCGTGCGTGCGTGCGTGCGTGCGTGCGTGCGTGCGTGCGTGCGTGCGTGCGTGCGTGCGTGCGTGCGTGCGTGCGTGCGTGCGTGCGTGCGTGCGTGCGTGCGTGCGTGCGTGCGTGCGTGCGTGCGTGCGTGCGTGCGTGCGTGCGGGGGCGGCGGGCGGGCGGGCGGGCGGGCGGGCGGGTGGGGGAGGGAGGGAGGGAGGGAGGGAGGGAGGGAGGGAGGGAGGGAGGGAGGGAGGGAGGGAGGGAGGGAGGGAGGGGGGGGGAGGGAGGGAGGGAGGGAGGGAGGGGGGAGGGAGGGAGGGAGGGAGGGAGGGGAATGGCTTGTACTTAGTGCCTGTGTGTATGCCCTACGGGCCTGTCAATGTGAACATCCCCTCTGTGTATGGGCTTGGTGAATGTCACACTACAGCGCGTGGGTAGTCCATGCAGAAGAAAACATTTTGTCCCGAGGGCAGCATATCGAGAACAAGGTCAGATGGAGCACATAGCAGACATGAGGAAACTTTGGCTGTATTCATCAAACCAAGGTACGGGCACAACTGGCTGCGCCAATTGCACTACGTGCGATGACACGCGATTGCCGAAAGCACGCGAACTGAGCAAAAAGAAACGTATCCTGATGGCGCTTCGCTGCTACGTTCATAAAGTGTCAACAAAGCAGCGGTCCATTACAAACCGCTCTGACGCACTAGCAGCATCGCTGCAGCAGTTCCTGTTAAGGTAACATCAACATGCGGATTTTTACCTGGAGCTCTGGCATATAATTCCGGCGGCTGACCGAATCGTGCAACAAACTTTTCATCCAGCCGTGCTATACGTTTGGCGACTCGCTCTGCAAATTTGGGACCCTCGTCAGGCCCGTAGGCTGCTATGGCCGTCGAATGATGTGGTATAGGGTCCACGTCGGGGTTGGCTAACTGGAGACTGCCGAATTCGTTCTTCGGCATCATGCTTTGCATCATCTTGGATGAATTACGCAGCCGCTCATGGACCACTGCATCCGCCATTTTCTATGCAACGCACGGTGGAATTGCAAGAAAAAGTAATGGTAAAGGTTTTAGAGGGCGACAACGTAATGTTCAGAAAAGACCGTTGCCTTCCTCTATATAGGCCAACTGGGGTCCACCACGGCTCAACGCTCACTGCGCGACCCTAAAATCCTCGCTTCGCCAACAACGCCGTGTTCACCACTAATGCCGTGGTAGAAATGCCGTAATTAATTAGCATGGATAGAATGCCGCCGGCGTACACCATAGTAGAAATTATATGCGAGCATGGCGGGCGCTGAGTTCATTAAATGGTTGCTCTGCTCGCGGTCACTGGCAAGTGGCAACGTGCCGACGCCCGCGGTCCAATGCAAAGGCGGGAGCATCGTACAACACTACAGTAGAACACTAGACTTGTGAAGATGCGCCACAGCGCGTTACCTAATAGAATGGAACTTGCGGGTGCCGTGAATCGTGATCCGTTTTTTTTTTTGGATGTTGTTCTTGCGCCACATGGGCGGCATAAGATGCAACTAGCGCATAAACTGTGTAGGAATCGGGTGCGTGCATTAATTGGCGACGTCATCAATAGGTCTGTTGTTTGTTATGTTCAGAATATTCAGTAAAGTCTCATCAGCAGAATCTTTTCCGACAATCTCCCAAAGGAGATACCATCCTCATTATCACAGGTGTGTACCAGTAGTGCCGATTTAGCAATAATTAGTATCACCCAAGTACCATGGTCAATGAAGTCAAAATCTTCGACTGAGGGAGAATAAGATTTGGTGCTAATCGAAACGGTTCTGACGAAGACACCGTCGGCTAGGTCGCTCCCTGCATCTGCGAAGTACAACAGGTTCTGGTTTACGTGGAGGTTGTCAGCATGGTACCGATGAATTGGCGGGAAATTTGGCGGAGTTTTTGTCGTGTTCCCACGAACACTTGCATTGCATTTCGCGCTAGTTGGCCTGCTGCAGAAGTTGTTGTTGTTGTTGTTGTTGTTGCCCACGCCGCACATGGGCAGCAGAGATTTGGAAATGGCCGAGGGCTGCTGCAGAAGTAGGTAGTCTTATACGCAAGTGAACGCGACGAAAACGCTCCAAGTCGTGACATGAACAATAATTGCTTCGGGCAACCCATATACTGGATGTTCGGAGTTCCACGCGAATTAGTTCGCGCGGAGGGGTGCATTACGTTCAAGTCTTGCCTGGATTGCGTCGACTCTATGCATATGAAGACTTGAGACCGAGCTTCATGAGACTTGAGACGCACGACTTTTGAATCCTGGCTAGCGAAAGGCAGTGACCGCAGGCGTTATCGTCCTGGTCGCCACAGTGCTGGGAACGCCCAATGCCTGTGTGGGCATGACATGAGCAAACACTATTGTTGGCGTTTCTGCAACTTGCAAGCTGACACATATGCAACTAGGGCATCCAGCCTCCTGATCAGGCGCATCTGCGCTCTTTTTTGGCCAGGGTTAATGTTGCTCCAATATCACCGCTGACGACAAGTACGTAGCGGGCTGCGTGGGAGGCAGGGAGGCAGGAAACTGGTTTTCTTGGTACCTTGTGAATGCCTTACATATAACATAGATATTGGTCATGTATTTCTATTGTGTTGTTCGCTTGCCTTGGGAAGTCTTTTTGTAAGGTAACTAATTTCTCTCTCTCTCTCTCTCTCTCTCTCTCTCTCTCTCTCTCTCTCTCTCTCTCTCTCTCTCTCTCTCTCTCTCTCTCTCTCTCTCTCTCTGTGTGTGTGTGTGTGTGTGTGTGTGTGTGTGTGTGTGTATGTCGGCCGCTGAATGATAGTAATCGGAACCCAAGGCTTGAGTACTGCATCCGTGTTGCCGTGTAGTAATTGACAAAGGCACACTGGCATCGACGCATAAGCACGTGCCAGCCCCGCTAAGTGTAGCTGACATGAACCGCACTTCAACTAGCTGCTAGTGTTTTGTCTCCGGTAGAGGAAATAAATTGCCGTCTTGGCCATATTTCCTGCATGAATTTTAACGTCATCTCACAAAAATTGAAGAGGGAGTATGGCTAATGGAAAACAGATACCTGGGCTATTGTGTTGACCTGCGCTGCACACCTTCCTGCATAGCCCTGCATTACCCTGCATTACCCTGCATTACCCTGCATTACCCTGCATTACCTGCATTACCCTGCTCACAACCGGTATACCTTCTTTTGTCCATATCCCATACTCAACAATGGACCTCGCAGAGTGCACTCTGCGACCAAGTCACGCCTGCTGGCTGCAACCTGCAGGCTGCAACCTCCAGGCCGGCGCAGCGGATCGACACCCCGGTAACAGTCGGCACAGGGTCCCTGTTCAATGAAGTGGATAGCTACCATCAGGAGGTCCCTGAGACGCCGTGCGCGACCAAAGGTACGGCTCGCATGAGGGCTTGCTCATCGTGAGACTCACAACCTCTTCTTTGTATCGTTGCAATAAATAAACTCGTATAGTTGCAATTAATAAACATGGTTTGTGTATGTATTTCCCCCCCCCGGAGTTCCCTCTTGGGTCGCTGCCTGCGTCTTATCACCGCCGTGTGAAGAGATCGCATCGCAACAAGCGCAGCAAGCGCTGATGTAACCATTGTCCACATGGGGCACCGGCTTGAAGGGGTTCCCTAGCGAAGCCGTGGGCGCGGTACTACTCTTGTAGACAGTATCCCGCTTGCAGGGTTGCACTTGCAGGGTCCCGCTGTGCGGGTTCTAGCTCAACGAAGGCATGCGAGGCATGATGATGGACAGGAGAATTTATAGAGGCAGGCGATTAGGAGTTGGACCGGTACTAAAAGGCAGGCGTTTTCACAATGGCTTTTGGGATAAATGCGATCATGAGGATAATTGTCTAAGAGTTTGCTGTGGCAGGTGACTGTTTTCAAGGGCAGGTTTGGGGCACATGGTTCGTCATAAAGACAGCCAGCTGCGCTCATTGTCCTTGCGCGTGCACCCTCGAGGGCAATCGGCCAAGTTAAAGATGAGATGATGCCACTGGCCCGAATCACACACACAAAGTGATAGCGCAAGGCTGAGTCTTGTTTATGGGAGCATATTTAGTATGAGTGCCAACTCCGGTTAGCGCCCGGTGGGTGTTGCACGTGGATATGCCAGGCTGGCTCGCACTTGCTGTTTCAGCTGTAAGTTGTTCCAGTACGTCCTAAACCCTGGCTATATACAACCAACCGTTGCAGTGTTTCTGAGACTCTATACTCCTATGACCGCGGTTTCAGAAGTTTGTGCCCTTCGAGGGGTTTCTGGCCTTTCAGGTGCATGGCCTTGGTTTGTGTTTACGCCGCGTTGCAAACAGAGCTTGTTTCAGCTCATTCCGCGTCGTGATTTAAATAAGTATCTAAATAAGCACGTTTTGGTAATGCTGGCCACCATGCCATGAGAGGGCTGCTAGCATGATTGTCTCCCTCGGGGGCTATGGAGCAGATGCTCGGGCGATCTGCCCTGACTACAGCTTCACAGGGCAGCCCCTTTGATTCATCTCGGGCGACATTCCAAGTCAAATATTCAAGGGGTCCTTTTTTCTCTGATGTGGGGGGAGAGAATCGAATCGCTTCCGGCAAACGCCACAAATCATCTGGGGCGAGCAGTTCATTGGGTGGCCCTGCAGTTCACTTGGGCAAGCAATCTGGCTGGGTTCAACGTTGGTCAAGCAAGTATCAGTTATATGGAAAAGCATTCATACATGGAAAAGCATTCAGTCAGTACCAATCACCCGGGCAAGCAGCTTTTATTTCAGGGTGCAAGAAGCGCAACCTGTTTTGCGGACAGCCCTCTTGGGACACCGACTTGAGGCAGGCACTGCTGGTCTCCCGGCTTACTTAAATTACTAATAAAAGTTTGACTATTGAGTCTTTGGTGGTGTCTGGATCATACCGGCTCCCTTCTCTTTTCCTTGCCGCATTTCTACTCTCCTTTTATCCTCTCTTCTCTCAGGACATGAGCCTGGTCTGCCGTATTGCCAGCCACACCTGATCTACTAACCCACTGGGTGTTTCTCTGGTGTGTGTGGGGGGGGGACATGTGCGCTCCCACGGTTGTGCGTGTTGGTATCTGGACCCATGCGACGCAATGGGCCCATGGACTGTCATTTTCGACAGGTGGCAAATGTTGACAGATGGCGGGTCCGCACCTTCAGGTTTGCTGCAGCGCTGAGGCGCCACGTACGATGCAGCTCCAGGCGGGTATCCTACGGGACTGTGCACCCTGGGAACCCACCATGAGGGGGGGGGAGAAAAACCAACGGGCGTGACATATTGGAGTCCACACAGTGGGAACGCACCTTCATGAAGAACAAACGGGCGTGACATCTTGGACATTTCCTGGTTGCGGCAAGCTCCTTTTGGCGCTGTCTACCCCGAGGTACCTGCCATGCCCAAGCTTACTGCCAAAACCATGCCCAAGGCCCAGAGTGCACAGGGGAAAGAGGACCGGGATAGCAAGGCCGGGAGGGGGCAAGGCGTGCGCAGCAAGTGCACAAGGCCAGGAGGACCCCCTGCCCGCCGTGCCCGCCGTGCCCGCCGGCCCCGCTTAGCCACTGACCCTACGGGGTCCGAGGGGACCACCCTGGAGCAGCTCCTGGCTGTCCCTGGGATCGGCGCCCAGGTGATGTCCCTCCTCCCCATCCCCGACCGTGTGCGTCTGCGGCGCACGTGCCGCACATTCCTGGCCGCGGCCGACGAATCCCTTCACAACACGACGGAGCTTTACGGGGACGATGTGGCGGGCGGTCGGGCCCAACCCAGCGCGTCCGGCCTGTCCTGGCTGATGGCCAAGTGCCCCCATCTGAGCACGCTCAGCGTGGCGGCGCGGTCGGACCACGGCGCGCCCTGGCAGGAGAGAGAGACGTTGCATCTCAACTGGCCGTGGGCGCGCTTTGGCCGCATCATGGGGGGCACTCTGCCGCTCGACACCATCATGACCGCCCGCCGTGACCACCGACTTGAACCGACTGACCATCCCACGACTGCCACTGCTAATAACCATTGTAACCCGACGACCCTGTTGGATGCGGGCGTGCCTTTGCCTCCGCGAAACCCTTTGCCTTTGCGGTTGGACGGGAAGTTACGACTGCGTCCGCAAGCCCTGGGAGGCGTGCAGTCTCCGAGGAAGACCCTGGGGGCTACGATCAAACATCCAAGTTCAAGTGTAGGCGCCGGCGGCAGCAGTGGCAGCAGCAGTGGCGGCTGCAGTCTCCGCTACCTGAACCTCGCGGGGTGCATGGACGTCGACAGCACAAGCCTGACGACCCTGGCGGCCGCCTGCGGGGGCCTGGAGTCCCTGGACATTTCTGGGTGCTTTGTCCACGATGCCGCAATCCGAGCGCTGGCCGGGTCCTGTCCTGGGCTGACGCGGGTGGGGCTATCCAACTGTCGGCTCGTGTCGGATGCCAGTCTCGCAGAGCTGAGTCAGCGGTGCCGGATGCTGGCAGATGTCTGCGCGGACCACACGCGGGTGACAGATGCCGGCGTGGCCACGTTGGCGCAGAACTCTCCCGGTCTGCGCAGGCTGGTGGTCCCTCGGCGGGTCACCGATGTGAGCATCTGCCAGGTGGCGGCGCACTGTGCGCGGTTGGAGCACCTGGGGTTGCGCGCGTGTAGGGGGGTCACGGATGATAGCATAAAGAAGATCGCGGCGGCGTGTCCTCGGTTGAGGAGGGTGGATGTCGGGTTCTGCCGGGGGGTCGCGGACGAGGGGGTGTCGTCGATCGCGCTTGGATGCACAGGGTTGCGCCACCTGGACGTCGCGGGGACAGGTGTCAGCGATACAGCGCTCTCGCTGATCGCGGGCCACTGTCCGGGGCTGGAGCATCTGGAGGTGAGCAAGTGTCGGCGCGTGACGGATTGTGGAATTGAGGCGGTCGCGAAGGACTGCCCAGGATTGAGGCATCTCTCGGTCGCGGCGTGTGGGTCCGTGGGGGATGCCGGGATTAGTGCGGTGGCAAAGGGCTGCCCCGGGTTAAGGGAGTTGCTAATGCGGGAGGTCGGGGTCAGCTCCGTCGGCATGCAGGCGATAGCGGAGCATTGCAGCGAGCTTCGCCAGTTGGACATGGCGGGGTGTGTACGTGCGGGGAGGAGTCTGGCGGGAATCGCGGAACGGTGCCAGAAGTTAGAGGACCTGGATATCTCGTACACGTCGAGTGTGACGCAGACGGCGGTGATTGCTGTCTCCCGGCACTGTGCAAGTCTGCGGGCGTTCCGGGCAGCCTCGCAGCGGTTCCCTGAGCGAGGCACGCTGTGCATTCCAGAGAAGGTCATAATCAAGGTGATCGAGGGGGCGGGGCCACGGTTGCGGACGTTGGACGTGAGCAGGGGGGACGTCACGGATGCTGTGCTGGCAGCGTTGGCGGCTCACTGCCCGAGGATGCAGGAGTTGATGGTCAAGGGGTGTGGAATCACGGATGGGGGCGTGCAGGTGCTCGCGGGGGGGTGTAAGGAGTTGAGGTATCTGGACGTGGAGGAGTGTGATGTGACGGGGGCTATCTTTGGGTGGCTGGACTTGAAGCGGTGTCATGTCATGGGGGGGGATGAGGGCTCGGAGGGGTATCAGCCCATCGTTGGGGAGGAGGAAGAGGAGGAAGAGGACGAGGAGGAGGAGGAGGAGGACGAGGAGGAGGAGGAGGACAACGACGACGACGGCGAGGAGGAAGAGGAAGCGGTTATTGGTGATGAGGATGAGGAGGCTGATGACGACGATCATGAGAAGGAGGACGATGATGATGATGAGGATGAGGATGAGGATGATGATGATGAGGAGGAGGAGGAAGAGAATGACATACACCGTTGCCACCACAGGTTTCTTGGTCTTCATAGTATGCTTTTCGATGTCATGCAAGGGAGTGATGACAGCGGCAGTGAGGGCGACTATGATGACTATGTCTATGACGATGATTTTGACAGCGACAGCGATGATGATGATGATGATGATGATGACGATGATGACGATGATGACGATGATGACGATGATGACGATGATGACGATGATGACGATGATGACGATGATGACGATGATGACGATAATGGCGATGATGACAATGATGATGATGAGGAGGAGGACGACAACGACGATGTAGGCGGAGCGCATGAGTCAGATAGTGAGGGCGATGTGTTCAGCTTGGCGTCCGAAGAGGACAGCGACATATTTAATCTCCTCTACTACCTTGGGCCCGTTGTATGAGAATGAAAAGGTGTACATTGACGCTGGATTCAGGGTGCCTGATTCCCAATCCCTCGCGTGTAGGCTTGCATCATTGCATGCAAGGCAGGGTTGGAGAGTTTGTGGGGACTGTGTTCCTCAAGCCTAGACGTCATGCACCAGACCAGGTGGAAGGTAGGCCAATGCGGCCATCCATCGCACACATAATAATAATGTCTGATTATTTGATTTCTGGCCTGCGCTGGTTGTCTCATTGATAATAATAATAATAATAATAATAATAATAATAATAATAATAATAATAATAATGATAATGATAATGATAGTAAATAGTTAATGGCAGAAATACTTCATTTATCTTGATTGGGTGAATGTATATTGATTGGGTGAAGGCACCCCAGGCACGCCATTGTGAATGATCGCCAGAGATGCCGGCCTCGTTGTACCCATGCATAATTTTGTGAGTGAACGAAGATGATGGCGCAGCTGCCCACACTAGCATGCTCATGATCATGATGTGTGCGCAGAGCGTGGTGCACGCACCCTAGCCAGGATCGATGCCACATGCGATCATGCATCAGTGACTTGAACGATCGAGCATGCATACTTATACAAATGACGGGAGAGGGATCACAGCAGTGGTGCTTACAATTACTGGACACTCCTGGGGCTGCTAGAAACGAACAGACTGATTACGCGACTTAATTGTTTTTATAGCTAAAAACCGGCCGTCTAGGTCTCGCTGTGAACGTTAGCCAGCCATAACTTTAACGTATGTACAAGGCTACCTGTACATTTCAACCTCGATCGATCCATTCATTTCCATCATCCTGAACGACCTGGCCTCACAGGTCCCAAAGATAGCGGAGCAGATGGCCACCATCGCATCCCAGGGCCACCCCGGCTGGAAGCTGGTGACCTCCCGCCCCTCTCCTATGCGGACCTGCTGCGGACAGCGACCGCCTCCACCACCGACGCCATCGCTACGAAGCTCCAGGAGCTTGAAGACCTTCGCCAGGCTCAACAACGGGAGGCCACTGACCGCGCCCGCCGCGACTGCCGGGTGGTGCTGCGTCGCTTCCCCCAGAAGCCAGGTGAGACGTCAACCTCCCTTGCCGACGAGCTTAAGGACCAGCTCCTTACCCTCATGGGCCTGGTTAGGTGAGGTAGAACTGCGTGGGTGCCACCGCCTTCCCCACTCACGGGACAAGGCGGCTCCCCCACCAGTCCTTCTCACCGGCCTTCCCCTCCCGTGAGGACAAGCAGCGGTTCCTCTCTCGTCGCAAGCGGTTGCACGACCTCACCTGGACGCTGGACGACGACCTGACCCCCGCTCAGCAGCAGCAGCGACGTGACCTGTGGCCTGAATACCTCCGCCACAAGCAGGACCCCCAGAAGCCCAAGGTGTACTGGCGGGGCGGGGACCTGATGATCAACCACAAGATGTGGACGCCCCCAGCGGGCTAGACTAGAATAGCCCTAGCTTGACTTCATTGGTAGTCACTGTTGCCATGGCAGCCATGCTTAGAATGTGTGCATGCCTAGCTGTGCCACCATACGTAGTCACGTGCACCGCTCACGCACGGTACACAACCAGCCACAGCCTTAGCTTAGTCTTTGTACAGCCATGCTATGTCATGGCCTCGATCAGATTACTTGCCCACGCTCCTTGCTATGATATGCTCACATGGGTCTTATTGCACCCACAGTTTGCCGGATCGTTAGCATGTCTTTTAGCTAGCGCGCCCGAATGCAGCTGTGGCATGCCTTTGGCATGAAGGAGACTGGGGGTCTCTGCCCTTTCTCCTGTTGTGCACACACAGGGATTAAAAGCACTTCGGTGCTCCGTGACTCCCCAACGGGAGCACGAGTTTAATTAATTAATTAATTAATCCTGAACGACGTGACGTAGTTACGTGTAATTTATAATATGTGAACGACTCGGCCAACGCTGATAGTAAGATAGCAGCGGGCTCTGACTGGTGCAACTCACATGATGATGGCTGACGCCGGTATGGCTGACGGCGGAGCTCAGATCTTTTGCGACTGAGCCCCAAATTCGGTCAGATCATGCACTTGCATTCGATGCGCCTTAATTTTTAAGACGCACCCGCCAGTATAATCGGTTACGGCTAAAACGCAGTATTGACAACGTTACGCACGTGACAAGCAGCTATGACGACTCCAAAAGCCAAGCGAGACGTTTGGAAAAGGAGCTTTCCGGCTCCCAGCCCACCCCGCTCGCCATCGTCCTTGCCCAGCCGTCTGGGCCCGCCAACCCACCGCCAGCAACCCCATCGCCCAGCGCCTCGCCCGAGCTCAAGAAACCCTGCCACGAACACAAATGGCGAAAGTATCTACCAGATTACAAACGCTTTTCTTTCAGCAACTGGCTGCAACTGACCAAAGAAGAATGCGCGCCGAAATAGTGCGTTTCTTATCACAGGAGCGCAAGCTGCATGGGGCCGTTGGGCCCATCCCCGCCGACGACCTGGAGGCGTTCCTTGCCAGGCCAGACCTCAATGGTCACCGCCTCGCTATCATGTGCAGCTATACTTCCACTTCCCTTGCTCTGGACGAAACTGTCGCCAGGATCCGCACCCCAGCCCAGCCTGCGCGGCCGACAGCCACATCGGCTCCCTCCCTTTGCAAGGATGACATCCGAGCAGTGCTGGAGGAGCATGTGACCTGGCCGTTGGCCGAGAAGCTGACCTCGCTGAACACGACGCTCAACACGGTGGAGGCCCGGGTCTCCAATGTGGAAACCAAGGTCGTCCACAATTAAGCTCCAACCCCAGCTCACGACGCTGCACACCGCGGCGCAGGCATCTGAGACGCACGCTGCACTAATTGTCTCCCACCTAAACCAGGTGGAGGGCAAGTGCGGCCTGCTCATGAAGAAGCTTGAAGCCATCACCGCCCACACCGAGGCCCTGGCCTCACAGGTCCCAAAGATAGCAGAGCAGACGGCCACCATCGTATCCCAGCCACCCCGGCAAGATGCTGGCGACCACCTGCCCCTCTTCTAATAATGCGGACCTGCTGCAGACAGCGACCGCCTCAACCACTGACGCCATCGCTACGAAACTAGCTCCAGGAGCTTGAAGACCAAGTTCGCCAGGCACAACAACGGGAGGCCACTGACCGCGCCCGCCGCGACTGCCGGGTGGTGCTGCGTCGCTTCCCCCAGAAGCCAGGTCGGAGACGTCAACCACCCCTGCCGACGAGCTTTAATACTGAGGACCAGCTCCTTTAATACCCTCATGGGCCTGGTTAGGTGAGGTAGAGCTGCGCGGGTGCCACCGCCTTCCCCACTCACGGGACAAGGCGGCTCCCCCACCAGTCCTGCTCACCTTCCCCTTCCGTGAGGACAAGCAGCGGTTCCTCTCTCGTCGCAAGAGGTTGCACGACCTCACCTGGACGCTGGACGACGACCTGACCCCCGCCCAGCAGCAGCAGCGACGCGACCTGTGGCCGGAAAACCTCCGCCACAATTAGCAGGACCCCCACTAGAAGCCCAAGGTGTACTGGAGGGGTGGGGACCTGATGATCAACCACAAGATGTGGACGCCCGGCCCCTGCGGGCCGGCTAGAATCGCTTGAATAGCCCTAGCTTGTATCCATGTTGGTAGTCACTGCCGCCATGGCAGCCATGCCTAGAATATATGTTTGCCTAGCTGAGCCATACCTAGCCACGTGCACCGCCAACACACGGTACACCACCAGCCATAGCCTTAGCTTAGTCCTTGTACAGCCACGCTACGTCCTGGCTTAGTATGCTCAGAAACCATGCAGCCATAGCCTTAGCTTAGTCCTTGTACAGCTCGATCATTCTACGTCCTGGCTATGATCAGATTACTTCAGTGCCCACGCTCCTTGAGTATGCCATGCTCACATGGGTCTTATTGCACCCACAGATTGCTGGATCGTTTAGCGGGTCCGTGTGCAGCTGTGGCATGCCTTTGGCTGATGAAGGAGAAATTTGGGGGTCTCTGCCCTTTCTCCTGTTGTGCACACAGGGATTAAAAGCACTTCGGTGCTCTGTTCGACTCCCCAACGGGAGCACGTGTTTAATTTATCATTTAACAGCGGGCTCGAGCTATACCATGATCCGATCGACTCTCCAGTTTTCTGGCCTGCGCTGGTTGTCTCATTGATATACTACGTGTTGACCACCTTATGCTTGCATGCATCTGAACGAACTTGACTGGAAGGTATCCATGCAGCTGTACTTACTTTGAGTCCTCAGTTAGAGCTTCAACCGGCTGGCCTATAGGCTGTATGCGCCATTGATTCTCGCGTGATGGACGTTGGCTAGTAATCACATGCATTCTCTATGCATGCTGCGCGACATCACGCTCATTGAGAAGCCGCAGCCTGCCCAACTCTGGCTTGACTGCATGCCTGGCGCAGTGGCGCTCAAGGCCCGTGCTGTTGGTCTAGAAATTAGCCCCAAAACGGAGGCCATGGCCCTTTGTCGCGTCTGCGTGCCACAACCTCCGGCGCCACCATGCGGCTGGCCACTCAGCTTTGGTAAAACCCAAATGAGCTGAGCTGACGTGCCTGCCTTAACTGCATGCCCTGTGGGGTGGGCGAGGACCTGTCCCATGATTAATGAAAAAGAGGGCTCTCAGCCGAGGACAAGGAACTGTCCCTCGTGCCTGATGACCACCTTAATTCTTGATCCCCTTGTGTACCGTCGCGTGCCGCGTTTGAATATCCTTGCTGGGGCGTTAGCTAGACGCTCCAACTACTCTAATTGCGACAATATGATGGTGCAAGAGGGTGCTTTTGCCTCCCCTGCTATAGAACAATGCTTTCACAACACACACTTTGCACAGTCTGCTGATGAAGCTGCACATGCGGAATTTATTGAGAAAGTTAATACAATTACAACACGTTGATAGTCTCAATATCGATGCACTCCATGCTCACAAGCCCGCAGTTAGGCAGCGCTCCATGACATGCTACCGGCCTTGCTCCCAAGGAAAGGGAGAAACACGAAGGCCACTAACGAGAGACTCGAAGAGACTACACGCTGCGTGAGAGTCCTCTTCGACTATGAACCAAACCATTCGTCATGCCACACGCATGACACACGCCACACTTGTCAGTCCAGCCAGGAATGCCAAAACTATCTTGCTGCCTGAACCATGCAAATAGAAACCGCATTCCAGTTGCCGTCCTGGCTTTCTACCACACATGCCAACAAAAGCAGGAAGGCATCCCGACAAATCTAAATTGCTACCCTGTTGCCGATCTCATCTCCTAGAGGCTCCGGCATTTCTGTCCCTGGGAATGTCCGCATTGAGTCACGTCCACCAAGGTCGAAGCATAATATCCTTCAGACAATCTGCACGCTCACACCTTGCGTGTGAGTGGCCCAGCAAACATTGCGTCTAATCGTTCCTTTCTAGAAGAAATCCCTTTGTAGGGCTGCCAGCGATTTCGCATTCATTCCAGCGATCTGGCTCCGCACCGCAAATTGTCCTTTTCCATTTTCTGTCCAGTCCTCATAACGTTGACCCGCTATTCTACACCACAAAGACACCTGGCCTGTCAATAGCCTCGGCGCTGTTGAAGTCCAGCAGTCCAGCTCCAGCTCAGCTCCAGCTGTCCACTAACACGCGTATGATCCTCTCGACGCTGCGCACTTGTGCTGCCGTCCGCTCAAGTCAGTGCTGCGCGCCCAGCTGTGCCTGGCCCGGCGCGCGCGCACGTACACTTTCGTCCGCTCTTATGCTGCAAGTGCTAGTGTCCCCCCCGGTCACTAGCCTTTGTCGAAAATGCGTAGAAAACAAATTCCTTGCGCACGTCACCGGTCTTGTGCATAGTGGGCGCCCGGATGACATAGCTCGCGTCCGTGACAGCTGTCGCGTCTGCGTGCCACAATCTCCGGCGCCACCATGGCGGCTGGCCACTCAGCTTAATTTGGTAAAACCCAAATGAGCTGAGCTGACGTGCCTGCCTTAACTGCATGCCCTGTGGGGTGGGCGAGGACCTGTCCCATGATTCCCCCCCTCGCTGGCGACCGGCCCCATCACGAAGACAGCGATCGTACCAAGACAAGGGCAGCGGTGACCGCAGTCAAGCTGCGGGAGGTAAACTGCGCAGCGGTGCACACTGGACAAAACCAATCCCCCTCCGGAATGCTGGTGACCACTGGCTGCAAGCACTGCATGTGCCAACCACAGTTACACTGATCACACAATAACATGGACTCCGCCTGATCGACCCGGTGACAAACCTGACACTGGGCGTCCTTGACTCGGCGAGACGTGTGCGGTTGGAGGTCGTGGACCAAATTGGGCAGCGAGCAGGGACTGAGATTGCTGAGGTTGTCAGTCGTACGGCTCCCGTCGGCGCCCTCCAAAATTGCCACTCCCGATGGTTTGATAGCCACAATGCGCAAAATGGTGGGCCCCGCCTCCACATCCAAAGTGTGCTTCAGCTGAGTGCGCAGGAAAACATACTGCCCTGGCCTAAACCGCAGCTGGCGAGCCATGTATGCGCCCCCCCGGCGCTGAGCGTAACGCAGGGAGTCCCTGTGCTGAGCAATGAACAAGTTGTTCATCGCGATGGGCATGACCTTCTTAAAAGTCTCTGCCCTGGCCAGCACCTCAACCAAAAATTGCTGAGCGTTGTCGAAGGCCATGGGTTCGGGGTGCGCAACCTGTGCCTCCGTAGGCAAAAGAGGATTACGCCCGAACAGAAGGAAATACGGGGAGAAGGTAGCGAGAGACTCCTGGGGAGACATGCGATAACCCATGGCAATCCATGCCAACTCGCGATCCCACCTGGCCGACTCCGGCACCTGCAGGCTCCACTTGCGCAGCGCCTGCTTGACGGTCTGCACCAATCTCTCAGCCAAACCATTGGCCTGAGGATGCTCCCGAGAAGTGCGACGGTGATCAATAAGACATCCATCCAGCAACTCCTGGAACTCACCCCTGAACTCACCACCCTGGTCCGTGACTACCTCCGCGGGAGCCCCAAACCTGGTATGATGTCCGCAAAATGCTTCGCTGTGGTAGCGGCATGCTTGTCAGCAATGGGGATCAACTCAACCCATTTGCTAAAGCTCTCCACGCATACCATGACATAGAGGTTGCCGTCAGGGCTCTCCTGAAACGGCCCGCACAGATCGACGTGCCAGCGATAAAACAAGCCCTTGATGGGAAGCGACATCAGCTCCTTGGCACCATGATCTGCGCTAAAGTTAGCCTTGGTTCGAGCACACGGGACACAGCTGGCCACTACCTGGGCCACCGTGTGTCGCATGTTATTCCACCAATAGCTGGTCCGTACGAGGCTGAGCGTGCGATTGCCACCCAAGTGACCATACCGCTCGTGGTACGCCTGCACTATAGCAACGCGCTTGTCAGGCGGTGGGACGACCACCCTACGCTTGCCCAACAGCTTGTACAAAACCCCATCTTCCCAACCATAGGTTGCAGCCCTGTGCTGCACCCTGTTCAACTCCGTCGCCTTCTGAGCAGGAGTCCAATCGACTGGAGTAGGAGTCAAGACAGCACCCTGCACTTGCTCCAAAACTCGACCATCTAGCCAGATATCAGCGGTGTAGCAATCAGCAAGAGAGCTACGCGCTAAGAGAGCCTGCACAGCGATCAGCTGCTGCAGAGAAGGATCAATGTCAAAGGACAGAGACCTACCCTCTTCCATAGCGCACACAGCTTTGGATGGCGTGAATGGCGACGGCCGCACCGGGTCGTCGCTGATGCCGAAGTCCGCCACAGAGTACTCGACACTGCGCCACCACGCCTCCTCCTCATCGTCGGCCGCATACCCAGCAGCGTTCACAAAGACCACAGAACCCGACGAGCCCTCGGCACCCATGGCCCGGGCTCCAGTGTGGTCAACAGTGGTAGGCATGGCGTATCGGGATAGCACATCGGCGTTGACATGGTCCTTGCCGGCCCGATGCACAATGGTCATGTGGTACTCCTGGATAATCATGGCCCATCGGGCGAGCTTACCCGTCAGGTTGGTGTTGGTCATTAGCCACTGAAGCGGCTGGTGGTCTGTCACCAGAGTAAACACGCGCCCAAATAAATACGGGCGAAAGTGCTTGATGGCCCACACCACAGCCAGTGCCTCCCCCTCATAGGAAGAATACCGGCTCTCCGCTGGGTTGTTGCTGCGACTAGCATAAGCAATAACGTGCTCGCGCCCATCACCATCCTTTTGCGCCAAGACCGCACCCAGTCCTACCTTGGACCAGTCGGTATATAACACAAATGGCAAAGCATAGTCAGGGGCGCGCAGAATCGGTGCCGACGTGAGCTCCTGCTTGATTGTCTCGATGGCGCGTTGCTGTGCGGGACCCCACGCCCACACGCACCCCTTCTTGAGTAACTCGGTCAAGGGCTTCACCTTGCTGCTGAAGTTCTCAATGTAACCTCGGTAATAGCCAGCCAAACCCAAATACGCCCGCACCCCTGAGACATCCGTGGGTACGGCGGCCTGCGCAATGGATTCGACCTTGGCGGCATCAGGCGTCCGGCCACCCGGCACAATCTGATGACCAAGGAATGAGAGGGTCCGCTGGGCGAACTTGCACTTCTCAGGGTGCAGCCGCATATTATGCTCCTCGAGAGCCAAGCGAACCTGCTCCAAGTGCGCCAGGTGCTCCTCAAATGTCGCGCTAAAGACGATTACATCATCAATGTAACAAGCGGCGAAAGGAAGACCTGCAAGCACTTTGTCCATAGCTCGTTGGAAAACAGCACTAGCGTTGCGGTGCCCAAAGGGCATGCGCACCCACTCATACAAATTGCCGCCCCCCCAGAATGCAAGCTTCCGCTGATCCTCCGGCGCAACTGCGATCTGATGAAAGCCGCTACGCAGGTCCAGCGAGGACACAAACTTCACATGAGGAGATATCTTATCCAGGACATCATCCACACGTGGCATGGGGTAACGGTCCACGGGTGTGTGTGCATTCAGCAACCGCAGATCGGTGGCCATGCGCATACCCGTCCATGCCCCGGTGATAGCGTCCTTCTTGGGCGCAACGACAACGGCAGCAGCATAGCTGGAGGAAGATTGCCTGATGATACCGGCATCCTCTAACTCCTTGCATTGCTCGGCTACAAAATCCAACTCGGCCTGACTCAGGCGATGCTGGCGTCGGAACAAAGGAGTGTCAGTGTCCAATGGAACACGCATGGTCCCACCATTGAAACACCCCAGTTCATCACTTGTGAAAGCGAAGGCCCCCCTTGCAGTGCCTAGCCACTTTAGCATGGCTGAGCGCTGCGCATCAGAAAGGTGTTCGCCAATAGCCCAGGGGTGCGTATCCGCGGGATCACCCACAGCTACCGCATGTGCCTCAAGATGCGGCGCCCTAGCCGCATCGTCGTGGAACAAGGAAAAGGCTGCCACACCTGGTGTGACACCCACCGCCGGAGCCTCGCGTGCCGCACGGTGTATTACCCGATGCAGCGTGGGCTCGCCGGCCAGCACGGTGCTGGTCAGCAGGGCGGTCATGAGAATGATAGTCCACACCTGTCGCAGACGCCACCCCCATGCTGATGAAGTCCCCGTCGCTGCAGGGCGCTTCAGTTTGGCTGCGCGCGCCTCAACCTGCTGAGGCGGATTGGCTGGGGACGCCCCCCCAGACTGGCGCACGGCAACCGATGCAAGCAGCACATACCCGACCTGCAACACCGACATAGCCTGGCCTATCAAAGACCAGCGCTCACTCTCGAGCACGCCCGGCAGCGCCGAGGCCCCGACATGAAAACCCATGCTGGCCTCACGAAATTCTGCGGGTGGCTGCACCAACAGACCGGTGGTAGTGTCCCAAACGAGACCCTTACCCCGATCACGGTATGCTGTCGACCCTTGGTAACTGACCAGGGTCGGCAGTGCACACATGGGGCTCCCGACCCGGTTGACGCGTGCATACGGTGGGCGATCCTCGCTATCCACCTTCTGCGTGACTAGGTGGGAAGGCAATGCTACCTCCGCAGACACACTCGGATGCTGCCTTGCTACGGCCCCCAAGACCGCCTGCACACCGGTCGCACACGCCACGTTGGTCCAATAGGCACGCAAACGATGCGTGAGCCCACCCAGCCCTGCGTTGTCACACACGATGGGCTCCCCCAGGAGTGCCACGATTGTAGCCCAGTCCTCCCGCACCGCCTGATGTGGGCTGTCACCCGCCACAACGTTCTCAAACAGATACGCAGGCGGATGGGGCTGACGCGACTGCAACAGTCCCACCACACGCAACAGTTCCCAGAACAGCGCGCTACGCGGATCGGCTAGCCCCCGCCCTTGCCCTGCCTGGCTCAGGCCCTGGCACTCCCAACCCGCAATTACCAAGTCGATGGCATGATGCCTGCGCAACAACTGCTGCACCTGCACCTCACCGATGGCTCGGATATCTTGAGGACATTCCCCAAACGGGTCACGCCATGCTGATGGCGGAAACTGCGCGGGATACTCTCGCGACAACACGCCACAGTGACTGAAGTACACCTGACGCGCCTTGTGCGATGGCTCTACCGCGATGAGTTTACGGCACACGCCGCCTGCGGCCAAAAAGCCTGCAATGCCCCCTCCGATCCCCGCAAACAGTTCCAACACTACCGCACCCTTGGCAAAATCAGGGGCCTGCGGTAAGATTGCAGCAGAAAAATTACCTTGGGCCTCCGAGACACCCGGTTGCACCAAAGTGAGGCCATGGCTGGCCATCTGAGGAATGGTGATGACGGCTTCAGTCACCCGCTTGCGCATAGCCAGCTGCCGCGTGGACGTCACAGCATCCAGCGACCACTGCGTGCGCATCTTGGCAATGCTCGCCGTTGGCTGAGGCAGCACCGTCCGATGCTTGTCCCACGCCGATGAGCCCGCCGCCCGTACCTCCACCATGCTGACCTCCACCACGCCCGCAGCCGCGGAAGGGTTGAGGCGTGCAGCCCCGGCTGAAGAACTGAAGCATGAGACCGGCACACTGGCCCGCTTCAGGCCAGCCCCATCCCAATCAGGGATGTAAGATGCCTCCTCCGCCCTATAGTCCACCTGAACCATGGCGCGAGCAAGGACATCCACCCCGAGTAGTGCGGAATATCCACACTTGTTGACCACCAGCGCATACGCGGACACGGTGGTCATGCTAGAGGCGCGCAACGGATTGAAAATCACGTTGACTTTAACCGCCGTCATAGCGTACGGCTTACTAGCCGGACCCTGCCAACCTGACACAGACACGGGGCTTTCCACTAAGCCACCGTTCTCGTAGGTCAGGTTCAGCATGGTGGCCAAGTCTGTGCTGATGACTAGCGGCTGAGCACCGCTATCAAGCTTGACTGCGCCAACCAACGGACATGTCACCATGTCGCTCCATACATCTCCACAGGCTCCAACTGCTTGGAACGCTATGGACGGCTCACCATTGGGGTATGGAACCACCGTGGGAACCTGGGGAACTGCACTAGTGCGCTGCTGGCTACTTGTGCTGACCACTCCCGCTTGCACCACGGGCACTGCGGCTTCTACCGGCTGACGCCCGTAGGTGACGGACTCAGAATTGCGCAAGGTGCGCACATCATGCCCATCTGCGAACAACTGGATCTCGGACACAACCGACCCCAGCCACTCAACCCCCTTCTGCCCGAAGGTGTCGACCACCTGCCGTGCTGAAAACATGGGTACGTCCACAATGAACGGCATTGGGTACACAGGCGCCAATCGCCTACGCTGCTCCAGCCCAGCAGGGTTCGCATGCTCAAAAGCAGATTGCACCCCAGCCAGCGGCATGGAAAAGGACGCGGGCAACTGCCCGGCAGGCAACATGGGTGCCTGCTGAAAAGAAAGCGGGCTGCGTGCCTGCTTGCCTTTGGTAGCCTCCGCAGCGTTGATCTCGACGTCACCCGGCATGGGCGCCCAGAATGGGTCCTCCCGGTACACCGTCGCGAATTGGTTGGGGGGCGCCGTCGCCTCCTCACCATGCTTGATGGCAGCCACCTGGGCTTCCATCGAGTCGGTCTTGCCCGCCATCTCGGCGAAGTGGACCGTCTTGATGCCCGCGGCTGGACACTTGTTCATCAGGTGCCACTTCGTGTCTGCCCCATGCGGCTTCGTGCAGCGGCTTGGACACTCGCGACTAAGGTGCCCATCCTTGTCGCAAAGGTAACATTTACCGCGTGACGGGGTGGGTGCGCCCAGCGCGCCTTGCACGCCCTGCGCCTCCTGAGTCCCATCCGATGTCGGCGGACGACCGCCTCCGCCTCGACCACCACCGCGACCCCGACCACCGTAGCCACTGCCGCCGCCACCACGACTGACACCGCCGCTGCCACCCTGACCGCCACCGCCGCTGCCCCCGTGACTGGCGTTGCCACCACCCTGAGTGCCGACATATTCACCGCGCCCCGCACCAGGCAGCCGCTGGCCACCCTTGACCGCGATGGCCTTCTCCATCTCAGCCATCTTCTTGCGCATCTCAGCCAGCTCAGACGAGATACCCTTCTCGCCTTCCGCACGCTTCCTGAGCAGCCGCTTGAATTACCACTATAGCACTATACTTTTCGTCCGAGGGTGGTAAAAAGGATCCGAGGCGTAAATTACCACGCGGTAATCTTACCACGCACGATCCCACGCCTGAGATCCAAGGCGGTAATAATTACAACGTCGAGTCTTAGGTAGTAAATTTACTAGCCGTAACGTTACCACGACGTATCTTTCGTAGTACTGTACCGACAAGGGAGATTACCGCGACGGATCTTAGTTGAGAAGTTACCACCGGTAAATTAGGTGCCAGTGATCCGATGCTGTAAGATTACGTTTTAGTAAGTTACTAAGGGGGTCTTTGCCTGTCCACGGCCAGATGGATGTGATATATTGTAATGGTGAAGTGGGAGAACGTGCGTGTCTATTAGCAAATGCAGCGAAATATAAAAATGTAGTTATCAGCCTTTGTCGCCTGTTCAGCAGTTGTCGTTGTCGGCCGTTGTCAGTAAGCGGCTATAGATTATGTGTGCTGGGGCCGGTGAAAAGACGCTAGCAAAGTTCGTCTGAATGGCGTCCAATAGAGGGGATTTCATTCTTATAGTGGATTGTTCGACGAGGAGAAGGCGAGGTTGCTGGCGGAGAATGCGAAAGAGCAGAGGGAAGCAGCGGAAGCCGTGCGTGGAAGATGAGGTAACGGGATGGAGTGTGGGCCCTGGCTTCTGGTTATGAAATGATGGCGGTTGCAGGCCAGCCGTGCTCGCTGGTAATGGGTGTGTGGTGTTGAAATCCAAGTTCTGCGCTTATTCTCTTCTTTGGTCAATGATTGAAGGGATGTCGCCTTTTTTATTTTTGTGCATCTGCGTCCCGTCGTGACTGCCTCGTCATGGACGCCCAGGCGTAGAAGTTCGAACGAGGGAATGATTTTTCAAACGCCTGGATATGTTATGATGGTACGAATAAATGGTAATGGGTAGAGGCGGCCAAAATTTTGTTGGAAGTGTGCCAACGCCGCACATACGACTTGAACAACCCTAGGTATCTTAGGAAAAGGAAGCACGGATACGTCGGAGTGGAGGAAGAGGAAGACGGTGACGATGGTGAAGACGGAGAGGTTTACAATGGAGGCCTTGAGAATGGGGAGACATTGAAGCAGGAGAGCAGGCTAGCGGTGAGTGGCCCGTCATGAATTACATTGTGGTTGCAGTTGTTAGCTAGGCGTGTTGATTGCTTCTTGCCGCGGGTAATCGCTAGCATGCATAACCTTCTTTTTTCAACAGGTGTTCTGGTGCATTGACTGCCGCAAAGCAATTAATGGGACTGATTATGTGCCTATCATGCCGTTTGGGAATCATACATTGCCAACAATTTGTGTTTAGAAGGCGCGCCTTCAGAAGCATATTCAGCACCGCACGAACCAGGTGCTGAAGGCGTGCTTGGAGAGGAAGGGGTATAAAGTGCGCATGACTGCATCGAAGAAGAAGAAGCAGCAGGAATCGGGCAAGACCATGATAACCGAGCCAGGATTGGCTTTCGTGCATGCAGTACATGGTGCGGCGCAGGCAGTGAATGCTGCATCGATTGCAGCGGTGCAGCCTGTGGCCATGGCGGTGCAGTGCACGGGTCCTGATGTGTGGGCGTTGGCGAAGGAGATTCACGATGCTGTCATGGCCACATTGTCAAGCCAAGGAATGGGTGTTGGTTCCAGTCAGGTGCCTCGCCCGGAGGAAGCTTTTCTTCTGTAAGCAGAGGTGCGGCATCAAGCATTTGCAATCGCCATGAGAGCAGTGGAGATGTCTGCGGCATGAAGCATTTGCAATCGCCACGAGAGCAGTGGAGATGTCTGCGGCATTTGGAGATCTGCAGACAATTGCAGGAGGACATTGTGCGGTACGCTTGTAGGGTGTATGCTGTGTTCCGCTCGCTAATGGACATGTGCCCCTGTAACCTCTTCCAGGCTAGTATCTGCTATCCACCTGTTCAGGCTTGAAAAGTAAATTGCTGTACGGTTCACAATTGGCATGGCTTGACATGCACGCGTCCTTGACTGTGTTCTGCATGGGTTTGGGTTTTAGCGGTTTACATCAGACTCTGCTGTGTATCTGCTTAATCAGCCGACGTGTCACATAGGGACAGCAACGGCGCTGGGATGCCGCCCGGTGTGAATGCGAGTGAGGTACGCGCTGTCATGCATGGCGGATGGGGCGTGGAAGCCACGACCCACGTTTTTGTGTTTGCACGGGGGGCTAGGGTGCAAGTTGTTGTGTTGCCCTGTCATTCATATGGCCATGGATACGCGGGAAGCTTTCCCCGTACCCATACTTAATGATGCATGGACTGGTTGTCACAGCCAAGGGTTTAGCTGTCGTGGGTTTGCTGAGTAATCATGGCAGGCTGCTAGGCTGGTGCTAGAACAGCCATAGCGCGGTTACTGCTATGTCTTGCCCGTGCTAACTGATGCTGCAGCCACATGTGCGTGGAGCGCGAATCGTCCCGTGAGGAGAAGGAGGAGGCGGGGCCGGTGCACCCACGGTCAGGCCGGTCCGGAGAAGAAGGAGGCGGAGCACCCAGTGTGGGAGAAGGAGAAGGCGGGGAAGCACTGAAGCTCCACCCCATGTCAGGCCTCTAGTATAGGTGGCAGTTAACTAAACCCATGCACCTGCAGGTTGTAGCTCAGAATGTATTAAAAATCATATGCCCCTTTGCAGGTATATGTGTAACAGTGACTCCCAACGGATATATGTTCCTAATTTGTTAAATTCTTACTGAATAATTGTTGTCTTTATGAACCCATGAAGAGCAAAGCCCGGTGGGGAGTACATGTAACGCATTACCACGAGAAGGGGTCCCCACACCGCATTTCTTTGCTCTCTGTTCCTACTATGCAGAACAAGAAGAGGTGGAAGACCAATGTCCCGGCTCACACGCCAGCCCCTGTGGGTAAGCCCCCTCCCCCAAAGCGGAAGGGGCGCTTTGGGGAGAAGTGTAGTTAGGATTTTGTAGACTAGATAGCTTAGAGTTAGCTTATTTCGATGTCGCGGCTTGACCCACCTCCACCCATTCAGCAAGGAATATGTGCTACATGATCTCCCAACGGAGGCATGTTATAATTTTATTTGATTGTTTAATGTAGTGTCTTGGGGCATGATGCAGATGAGATTTGTAACTTCCGTGTAATTATGTTTCTATAGAGATTAGCATAGTACTATAAAACATCCATCCATCCATCCATCCATCCATCCATCCATCCATCCATCCATCCATCCATCCATCCATCCATCCATCCATCCATCCATCCATCCATCCATCCATCCATCCATCCATCCATCCATTTTAGAGTAGGATATGCTGCTCATGTCCGCAATGAGGACCTGTACCAGGGCATGCCCTATATCACCAGCACAATTAAGCAACGCCGCCTGCAGCTAGTAGGGCACCTAGCTCGCACCAACCAGGTAGACACCTCACGTGGCCCCCCGCAGGACTGCGACCAGCCCAGCCTGGCCGGCACCTCCTGACGTGGGCTGGGCCCAGTGATGTTAGACGCCGCAAGGCCCGCACCTTCAAAGAACAGCTCGTCGAGGACATGGGGGGCCTAGGCCTCTCCGTGATTTGGAAGAAGATGATGGACAAGGCCAAGTGGGCCCAGGTCATAGAGGACAACGAGCCCCCCCAGTGGGGAAGCGCCCACGTGTGCAATCCCACGGGAGGCACGCTAGATAGCTCCCCTAGGGCAGCGTGCTGCTGCCTAGATAGATGTGGTAGTTAGAATGTTGTTAGATAGATGTAGTATGTAGCCAATGTAGATAGATTAGACCGGTAGGAATATGTGCACCCATCCATCCATCCATCGGGGTTAATGCTCCGTGACTCCCCAACGGGAGCACGAGTCTAATTAATTAATTAATTAATCCATCCATCCATCCATCCATCCATCCATCCATCCATCCATCCATCCATCCATCCATCCATCCATCCATCCATCCATCCATCCATCCATCCATCCATCCATCCATCCATCCATCCATCCATCCATCCATCCATCCATCCATCCATCCATCCATCCATCCATCCATCCATCCATCCATCCATCCATCCATCCATCCATCCATCCATCCATCCATCCATCCATCCATCCATCCATCCATCCATCCATCCATCCATCCATCCATCCATCCATCCATCCATCCATCCATCCATCCATCCATCCATCCATCCATCCATCCATCCATCCATCCATCCATCCATCCATCCATCCATCCATCCATCCATCCATTGATCGGGGTATCAAGGAGACAACCAGCGCAGGCCAGAAATCGGGAGAATCAGAAATCGGGGTATAGTCCTAGTACAGCCATGCTACGTCCTGGCTATGATGAGATTACTTGCCCACGCTCCTAGTGTTATGCCATGCTCACATGGGTCTTATTGCACCCACAGATTGCCGGATCGTTAGCGTGTCCGTTTAGCTAGCGTTCCCGAATGCAGTTGTGGCATGCCTTAGGCATGAAGGAGACTGGGGGTCTCTGCCCTTTCTCCTGTTGTGCACACACAGGGCTTAAAAGCACTTCGGTGCTCCGTGACTCCCCAACGGGAGCACGTGTTTAATTAATTAATTAATTAATTAATTAATTAATTAATTAATTAATCGGGGTTAACTAATGCTCCTTGACTCCCTAATGGGGGCATGAGTTTAATAAATGAATTAAGTAGTTAGTTAATAAATCAGGTTGATTCAGATGAGGTCCCTGCTGGTTCCTTGTGGACTGGCCAGCCAGGGAGATATCTTGTTACATGGTCAGGCCCTTGCCGACCATGTAAGAACGAACCTGTTAGGCGACGCAGTGGCCAACATTGGACATACCGCCATATGTTTGTCTCCGCGATATGATTTTAGCTGACATGCAGAGCACAGACACTGTTGGCGTCATCCGCTCAACCCCTCTTATTCAGACATGGGACCTCGGATATGTAGGATTAGTAGCGTTGCCCAGGCGGACATTGTCAAAGACTACGACCCCCCAGTTGTGGGTCCTAGGAAATTTAACAAGCATGATTGTCTCCTTGTTGATAGGCATTAATTAATCCTTGATGATAGGCATTGCTTGCGTGCAAGAGTAGCTCGAGGCCCATATTTTAGACTACTAGCTGAGCTGTGGACATACATGTAGTTATTGACGTCTTGACGGATATTGACGTCTTGGGGTGACTTCCACTATATCTTCTTTGGGGAATTCAGAGATCCCGGTCCCCCAACATGGACATGAGACTAATTAAAATCAATTAATCAATGTCATGAATAGAGCGCGTTCATGACGTTCAGTCATGAACAGAGCCCTAACCTTTAACACATAAGAAAACAATTATGGCGGGCCATGTGACCAATCTAAGAAGCTTAGCCCCCAAACATATTGTTGTCTCACGTAATGAATCACTTGCTGATCAACAAATCGATGGTTATCTCATAGGCACAATGTACCTCTGACCATCATTGCTGGCCCATGCATGCATGCACCAATGGCAGCCTACATGACACATACATCGCTTATTTGCCATGTAAAAAATGCGACAAAGTGTCCATATAGGTACTCATAGATTAGCACAAATTCCTTAGCACGATGTGGACAACTTTACTTAACGGTGAAAGCCTGTCTCGCCCTTATTGCCTTGAGGGTTCCCGGCGATAGGTCCTGTCTGTTGGTCGACATTTTTCTTTTGCAGCTGGCCATCGTCGGTAGGTATGAATGATCTCGATGCTAGCAATTACGATGATGATACCCGAGGTAGTCTATACCTCGGATCGAGAGCTTCTTCTTGTATGGCAATGCCGGCAGGGCGATGACGGTGACGGCCGTCACCGTCATCGCTCTCGACGGGCGTGATGGAAAGGACCTGTTTGATAGGCGGCAGCTATTTTTAATATAGGTCGTTTACTATTACTCCCAATAAAGAGTTATGAGGTTGGCCCTCGGCATGGCGATCACGGGGCGATGACGGGGCGATGACGGGGCGATGACGGGGCGTTGACGCGCGTGATGAATAGGATCTGTTTGATAGGCGGCGGCTATTGGTAATATAGTTTGTTGATTAAGAGAAGAGTTTAGATGTTGGCCCGTCGAGGGCGATGACGGTGACGGCGTCACCGTCATCGCCCTCGACGGGCGTCATGAATACGACCTTTTTTATATGCGGCGGCTATTGGTAGTATAGGTCGTTGACTATTACTCCGAATAAAGAGTTAAGAGGTTGGCCCTCGGCATGGCGATCACGGGGCGATGACGGGGCGATGACGGGGCGTTGACGCGCGTGATGAATAGGATCTGTTTGATAGGCGGCGGCTATTGGTAATATAGATTGTTGATTAAGAGAAGAGTTTAGATGTTGGCCCGTCGAGGGCGATGACGGTGACGGTCGTCACCGTCATCGCCCTCGACGGGCGTGATGATAAGCCCATGTTTGATATGCGGCAGCTATTGGTAGTATAGGTCGTTGACTATCACTCCGAATAAAGAGTTAACAGGTTAAGGCCCTCGGCCGGGCGATGACGGGGCGATGACGGGGCGTTGACGCTCGTGATGAATAGGACCTGTTTGATAGGCGGCGGCTATTGCTAATATATAGGTCGGATATTTGTGTACCACCCCCCTCCTTCCCACGGCAGGTACGCAGCGACCCGCTGTTGTCCTGGCTGCAATTGTGTATCACTTGTACGGTATTTGTGTATCACTTGTAGCGTATTTGTGTATCACTTGTCCTCCTTCCCACGGCAGGTACGCAGCGACCCGCTGATGTCCTGCCTGCAATTGTGTTATTTGTGTATCACTTGTACGGTATTTGTGTATCACTTGTAGCGTATTTGTGTATCACTTGTCCTCCTTCCCACGGCAGGTACGCAGCGACCCGCTGTTATACTGGCGGTATTTGTGTATCACTTGTAGCGTATTTGTGTATCACTTGTACGGTATTTGTGTACCACCACCCTCCATGGCCCATGCAGCCCGGCCCGGCATCGTGCCGTCGCCGACCCGACAACGTTTTCTCGAACAACACGAATTTGAATTTTAGGCACTGGAGCGGCTGGCACGCTAGCGGCACGACCAACGGAACAAGAGAACCGAGAAACTGTGGCCGCCAGGAGGATAAAGGTTTCAAGGCGCATGCGTTTGAGGCTAGCCAGAACCGAATGCGAGGTTTTACTTTATCAAACCGATGTATATCAATGTGGCCAGAATTCTTTTCCAGTTGCGGGGTCGTGTGTCGCCAATTTGTTGTTGGGCCGGGCACTTTAATCGTGATTGCAAGAAGTCAGTTCACGACGCCGTTAGCGTGGCATTTATGTACAGCAATTCATCGTTCGGCTTCTTTATCCTATCGGCAACTCCTCACGACGTGTGAGCGTGAGTCGGCTGTCGTGTGAATGGACACTTTCTGGGAAAGTAAGTCACTAGAGTGCCAATTTCACCGATCGCAAAACATTTACCCAGTTTGGGCAGATAGACCTGGCTGAATACGAGGGCGAGCGGAAGTAATTGTTGATGCATAGCCATCTGCTTCCTGCGCTTTGTAATTGTAATGAGTTGTTCGCAAATCGGCGTCTCTAGCGGTTACTCCTCTGTGCACAGCTGGCTACCAAGAAGACTTCATTGGCAGCCGGACTGCGGATGCGCGTCGTTGGAATATTAGCAACGTCAACATGTTTGCTGCGTTTTTTGTGAAGCTTGTCTAGCCGACTGCATTTGGGAGACTTGGCAAGGTTGCCTCCAATCGTTGAAGTCACAACCTGGGTGTCAATTCACGTTTACTAGCCACGGTCATAGTAACATTCTAATGGCATTTGTCCCAGTTTCAACATGGGTTTTCACTCTGATCTGATGGAGTTAAGGGCCTAGCTCCGTGGTTTTGTGTCATTGTAGCAGTTTAGTCGCCTGCTAACGTAGTGAATCTTCCATCCCACCTCTCCCACCCCCACCCGCACTTCTTGCACTCACAGTCTCTCTCTCTCTCTCTCTCTCTCTCTCTCTCTCTCTCTCTCTCTCTCTCTCTCTCTCTCTCTCTCTCTCTCTCTCTCTCTCTCTCTCTCTCTCTCTCTCTCTCTCTCTCTCTCCCTCCCTCCTCTCTCTCTCTCTCTCTCCCCCCCCCTCTCTCTCTCTCTCTCTCTCTCTCTCTCTCTCTCTCTCTCTCTCTCTCTCTCTCTCTCTCTCTCTCTCTCTCTCTCTCTCTCTCTCTCTCTCTCTTCCCACCCCCGCTCTCTTGTCCCTCCCGCACCTCTCCTCTCTCTTTCCCTTTCCCTTGGCTGTTGAGAAGGACTGGGGTGAAAAATCCAGACCGTTGGTGGCTGCCTTCAAGCAGGAAGTTTCAAGGATCAACAAGTTTTTGTGAGCTGTCTCATATGGTCACTGCTGCGACAAAGGTGAGTTATCTTGTTTTTCATGCAATTTTTTTGCTGTAGCTAGGTAAGCCGGCCGTTTTGTACTCCTCTTTCTTTTGCTCTCACGATTATTCTTGTTGTGGTTTATATGGTCCCGTTAAGTGGCATGCATTATCATTATCCACATTAGTGTGAGAAACCATCAGCAGTGTTGTAGCTTGCATCTACAACAACAGTTTTTGCTGCCGCCACCACTGCTATTACCAACATAAAGTCATTCTTGCTTTCTAAGCACTCTTTTTCCTCTTGGGCTGTTGGTTGGGATACCAGCCACCCTTGCACGCATAAATTCCAGCACCGGGTGCATGTGAAAACACAACCAAGGCAAGAATGTCCCCCTATCGCAATATCCCACCCACGCAACGCACCCAATGCAGCAAGAATGGGACCACCTTGTTGCCATGAGCTCTAGCACCGTGGCCACCTCTAGCTTTCTACTGTTCCCGTCCATCCTTATTTACACTGGCTGCTTTGCTTGCATTTCTGGCTCAGTGCCAGTTTGCACTTGCTAGCTTGCTAAGACAATAATGCAGCTTGCAAACGGCAAGGGCAAGCACCCGGGTAAGAGCAAAGGCAACCGCACGAGCAAAGGAAAGGGAAACTGGAAGAGCAAGCACAAGGCCAAGGAAAGGATTAAGGCACTTGTGCTTGCCAAAAGGGCAGGCTCAAGGGAAATGACAAGGGCAGGGGCAGGCACAAGGGAAGCGGATAAGGGCAAGGGCAGGCGCAAGGGAAAGAGATTAGGACAAGTCAAGCACGAGGGAACGGACAAGGGCACGGGCAGGCACAAGGGAAAAGATGAAGACAAGGGCAGGCACTAGGGGAAGGATGAGGGCAACGGCAAACACTGGGGATCAAAGGATAGGGGCAAGGGCAGATGCTAGGGTAACAGTTAGGGCAAAGGCAGGCACAAGAGAAGAATAAGGGGCCGTGAAGTATAAGTGGAAATGCGGGTGGCGACATGGGGTTCGATCGGGCCTGCTGATGCAAATGCAGATTTCAACTGCAGTGACAAACTCAAGCGTAGACATAGGCAACGACAAATTCCTTGCATGCGTGCCTTGCTCTTCACCGGCTGGCTCATTTGCTAGTTGTCTAACAGTTTCTACCGATAAACATCACTTGCCATTGTAAGGTCTGCCTTGCTGCCGTGCTAGTGGGTAGCTGGGTGATCGTGCTTGTTCCTTGTCAAGGGAGGGATGCATGTGGAGTAGGTGGGTGGGTGTGCTTGTTCCTTGCCAAGGAAGGGATGCACAAAGGTTAGATAGGTGCACGTGCTTGTTTCTTGTCAAGGGAGGGACGCACAAAGGGTAGGTGGGGGCACATGGTTGTGCCTCGTCAAGGGCGGGATGCACGAAGGGTAGGTGGGGGCATGTGGTTGGTCCTTGTCTTTTCACCGCCCAAGCGATGGCGATGTAGCATGCATTATACATTTATTCGTGCATTAAAAATCACTTTCCTTACAAGCGGCCTTAGCCGACTCCATCTGCCGTTGCCATTTCTCCGTATTGCATTGTCCGGACACGGTTTTTGTGTCGCAGGTCTTCCCCCGTAAAGGCACAAGCTGCCTGCGCGCGGAATTCTGTGCAGACACCTCGGTTTCCAACACGACGGCATCCCGCACATATCGAGCTCTGGATGTACAACATCTTCCCCCGGCGCACTTGCTCCCGGATGGAGCTTCTGTGCGGTGCCGACATCCCCGGAGCTGTCCTAAGCACTGCATGGAAACAGTATTTCAAGCCACGAAGAGAAGCCACGACTTTGATATTGACTTGATATTGTCGTCAGAAGACTTGATATGCTCTTTCTGTGAAGGCGTTGGATTTTTGTGCATGACATGTAATCCTGCATGTAATAATGAAATGGTTTATGAAATAGAAACTTGTCTTGCATGAGCCTTGCTGCAAATGCCATTCATTTTTATTTTTTTTTCCGGGTAAATGGGTGTTAGGGGTTAGGTTGACCGAAATGATAAGTGAAATTCCTTCAGTGAAATTCTAAGTGACATGCGTACTGCAATTCAGAACGACATAGCGACATGATAGTGTAGTACCGGTAGTGTACGCGAGAAGCATACGACGTCGTAACCTACGGGACCGAGTACCGGGATCGTAAACTACCAGGTGGTAAATTACCGTACGTACATTACCACGTCGGAATCTTACCACGTCGTAATCTTACCACGTCGGAATCTTACCACGTCGTAACTTACCACCTCGTAACTTACGGCGTGGGATCGTAGGTAGGATCTCAGCGATAACTTACTGCGTGGGATCGTAGGTGAGATGTATATAGTAAGAATGAGCCGAGGCGTAATTTACCACCTGGTAATTTACGCCTCGGATCCTTTTTACCACCCTCGGACGAAAAGTATAGTGAATGCTGCACAGAGAGTCACCAAAGTCCACTCCCCACCGGGCGGCTCCGGAAGATCGATGGCCAGCAGGGGCACTGCACTCCGCCATAACCGGCAAGCCTTGGTCTGCGTATAATCAGGCACTTTGCCCGCAAACGCGAGGAGCCGGTCAAGGGAGAAAGCCGGATCCTCACCCTTGGCGACGGTGAACGCTCCATTCCATTCCGCGATGGCCTTGACGTGCTCAACTCAGTGGGTACTCTAGCCGCAGTTGCTGCCACAGCTGCTCTGCCGGGTCGACATCGAAGATGATCGAGTCGAGATCCGGTGTGCCCATGTCCGTGAGCGCAAACCATATGTCCGTGCGATGACATCGGTCCACGAGCGCTCGGTAATGCTGGACCAAAACCTGGACCTTCTTCTTGGTCAGGTCATGGAAAAAAAGGTGAATAAAATCCATCACCATCTCATGGCGAAGAGGATACCCCGAGGCATAACGATAAGTGTTACAATGAGCTCGGAAGAGCTCATAGGCTTCCTCTAAAGTCGCACCCGTGCCTGCTGAGGTGAACTTCTCGCGAAGCTCCACCTTGGGCAGCGATGGCACACGAGTGGATTCGCCATGCACGCCGTACGGCATGCGGTGGGGTCGCTGGACCTCGTCGCCCTCACCCCATGGTATGCTGGCTACCTCCCGCTCGACTTGGCCCCAGCCGAAGTCTGACCGAGTGCCGCCAAGCCTGGGCCGCCCTGCGGTGCCACCCAACGGCGTTGCTGCCGCCGTCATGGGTGGCCGACCTGTGCTAAACAAGCCACCTGATGCTCCCCCCCTGGGGGCTGCACCATACCCGCCGCGCCACGATAACGTGCCTTGGTTGGGTGCCCGTAGGTTCCCCCCCAGCGTATAAGATGCGTCGGCAGTCGACCGGGTGCCTACCCGACCGACGTTCGGCTGCAGCTCGTCATCCTGCGCCATTTCCCCGTCGCCCCGCCGTTGACCGCTTGGTCCGACGCGTGGCTGACTGGGCTCAACGTTGCGTAGTGGACCTGTCCCACTGCGCTCTTCGTCGAAGTGTCCGCGTTGGTCGCGCAGCGCCTCATGTCGCCGCGCTTCCTCGGCAGCGGCCTCCTCGTCGGCAGCCTGCCTGGCCTCGGCGTCGCGTTGGGCCGCAGCTTGGCAGGCGCGTGCAGCTTCCGTGGTTGCCTCCGCCTGCCGCCGTTGCTCAGCGCGCTCCGTAGCACGCCTCGCTTCAGCCGTAGATTCCGCGCGCTCCAAAGCAAGTCGCACAGTTTCTTCAACAAGCGTCGCCTGTTGCGATAACTGCGTCGCTTGCTGAGCTCGGAGTGCCGCCAGCTCTGCCGCTTGCTCTTGCAGCAGGCGCAGCACTTGGGTAAGAGCACCACCGTCCCCTGCCGAAGAAAGGGAAGGCGCTCCATTACCTAACAAAGCGGTGTCCGCACTAGTGCCGAGACGACCGCTGGGCGGGTCAGTTCCTTGACCGCCCGTAGCTGCCGGCGCTGACCCACCACTGCCTGATGCTGTGGGGTCAGTTCCTGACATGTTGATGGTGGTATCGACCCTGGAGAGCTCCTGCCCGTCGGTGTCGACGCCCGTGTTGGCACAGCCTGCGTGGCTTGCCAAAAACGCTGTGACCGACCTAGTGTGATATGACATAAACTGCCACAACCACTACCAAGTAGCAACGGTCTAATCTGAAAGACTTAATGGTTGATCAGGCCACTATGTGTGCTAGTCTTCCCCAGAAAACTGCACACCGTCTCTCTTTGCTGAAATGAAAATGTTCCTTTGCAGATGGAGCTAGTCTCTTCGAGTAATGAAAAAGAGGGCTCTCAGCCGAGGACAAGGAACTGTCCCTCGTGCCTGATGACCACCTTCTTGATCCCCTTGTGTACCGTCGCGTGCCGCGTTTGAATATCCTTGCTGGGGCGTTAGCTAGACGCTCCAACTACTCTAATTGCGACAATATGATGGTGCAAGAGGGTGCTTTTGCCTCCCCTGCTATAGAATGTTCAATGCTTTCACAACACACACTTTGCACAGTCTGCTGATGAAGCCGCACATGCGGAATTTATTGAGAAAGTTAATACAATTACAACACGTTGATAGTCTCAATATCGATGCACTCCATGCTCACGAGCCCGCAGTTAGGCAGCGCTCCATGACATGCTACCGGCCTTGCTCCCAAGGAAAGGGAGAAAAACGAAGGCCACTAACGAGAGACTCGAAGAGACTACACGCTGCGTGAGAGTCCTCTTCGACTATGAACCAAACCATTCGTCATGCCACACGCATGACACACGCCACACTTGTCAGTCCAGCCAGGAATGCCAAAACTATCTTGCTGCCTGAACCATGCAAATAGAAACCGCATTCCAGTTGCCGTCCTGGCTTTCTACCACACATGCCAACAAAAGCAGGAAGGCATCCCGACAAATCTAAATTGCTACCCTGTTGCCGATCTCATCTCCTAGAGGCTCCGGCATTTCTGTCCCTGGAAATGTCCGGCATTGAGTCACGTCCACCAAGGTCGAAGCATAATATCCTTCAGACAATCTGCACGCTCACACCTTGCGTGTGAGTGGCCCAGCAAACATTGCGTCCAATCGTTCCTTTCTAGAAGAAATCCCTTTGTAGGGCTGCCAGCGATTTCGCATTCATTCCAGCGATCTGGCTCCGCACCGCAAATTGTCCTTTTCCATTTTCTGTCCAGTCCTCATAACGTTGACCCGCTATTCTACACCACAAAGACACCTGGCCTGTCAATAGCCTTGGCGCTGTTGAAGTCCAGCAGTCCAGCTCCAGCTCCAGCTCCAGCTGTCCTAACTCGCGTATGATCCTCTCGACGCTGCGCACTTGTGCTGCCGTCCGCTCAAGTCAGTGCTGCGCGCCCAGCTGTGCCTGGCCCGGCGCGCGCGCACGTACACTTTCGTCCGCTCTTATGCTGCTAGCGCTAGTGTACCCCCCCGGTCACTAGCCTTTGTCGAAAATGCGTAGAAAACAAATTCCTTGCGCACGTCACCGGTCTTGTGCATAGTGGGCGCCCGGATGACATAGCTCGCGTCCGTGACACCTTGGCCTGGCCGGCCGGCCACGCCTGAGCTCCGCCTCGATCTCAAGACGACACCACGGAAAACTTCCCTGCTTCAGGCCGCTTCAAGCTGGTTGGCAGTTGGCTTCCCGACTGCGAGGACGACACGATGACCCGGCCGGATCGGCATGGCGTGGGGGCAACTCCACGAGCTCCGTCGCTGGTGGAGCAATGTACCCCGCCCTGCCCCGGCTGTCAAGTGCAACCTGTTCAATTAGGTCGTCATTCTGACGATCCTGACCTATACGGCGCGCCGAGACGTGGACGCTGATGCAGGAGCTGGAGAAATGACTCGACGGCACCGTCACCAAGATGCTGCGCACGGCGCTTAATATTCCCTTTGGTGATGCAGGCGATATTTGTAATTAACTTTTGTGTAATTATTTTCCAATGTCAAGATTAGCACAGTACTCCGTGGCATGCCCATGGCTTGTAACCATTGGAGTCACTGCCGCTAAGGCAGCCATGCCTAGAATGTTTGCCTAGCTGTGCCAACACACCTAGTCACGTGCCGCCAACGCACGGTACACAACCAGCCATAGCCTTATTAGCCTAGTCCTAGTACAGCCATGCTACGCCCTGGCTATGTTCAGATTACTTGCCCACGCTATACTTGTTATGCTACGCTTACATGGGTCTTATTGCACCCACAGTTTGCCGGATCGTTAGCGTGTCCGTTTAGCTAACGCGCCCGATTGCGGCTGTGGCATGCCTTTGGCATGAAGTGAGACTGGGGGTCTCTGCCCTTTCTCCTGTAGTGCACACACAGGGATTAAAAGCACTTCGGTGCTCCGTGACTCCCCAACGGGAGCACGAGTTTAATTAATTAATTAATTAATGCCCATGGATGCGCATGATACGCAACTAGTAACTTTCTAATTGATCAATTCATTAATTAATAAAACTCGTGCTCCCGTTGGGGAGTGACACACACGGAGTACCGTAGACCGTAGTGCTCTTCATCCCTGTGTGTGCACAACAGGAAGAAAGGGCAGAGACCCCCTTTCTCCTTCATGCCAGCGACACATGCCATAGCAGCAATCGGACACGATAGAATATCCGGCAAGTTCCGACTGTGGGTGCCATAAGACCCATGTTGTGAGCATATCATAACAAGGAGCGTGGGCAAGTAATCTGATCATATGCCAGGACGTAGCATGGCTGTACAAAGGCTAAGCTAAGGCTATGGCTGGTTGTGTACCACGTGCGTTAGTTAGCGGGGCACGTGACTAGGTACACAATATGGTGGCTCGGCTAGGCAAACATACTAGGCATGGCTGCCATGGCAGCAGTGACTACCAATTATTCAAGCTAGGTCTATTCTAGCCCGCAGGGGGGCGACCACATCTTGTGGTTGATATCATCAGGTCCGGGCCGCCCCTCCAGTATACACCTTGGGCTTCTGCGGGTCCTGCTGTGGTGGAGGTATTCCGGCCACAGGTCGCGTCGCTGCTGCTGCTGGGCGGGGGTCAGGTCGTTGTCCAGCGTCCAGGTGAGGTCGTGCATCCGCTTGCGACGAGAGAGGAACCGCTGCTTGTCCTCAGGTGAGGGGAAGGTGAGCAGGACTGGTGCCGAGGGGGGCCGCCTTGTCCCGTGAGTGGGGAAGGCGGTGGCACCCGCGCAGTTCTACCTCACCTACCACTAACCAGGCCCGTGAGGGTAAGGAGCTGGTTCTTGAGCTCGTCGGCAAGGGTGGTTGACGTCTCACCTGGCTTCTGGGGGAAACGACGCAGCACCACTCGGCACTCGCGGCGAGCGCTGTCTGTGGCCTCCCGTTGTTCGGCCTGGCGGTGGTCCTCCAGCTCCTGGAGTTTCGTGGCGATGGCGTCAGTGGTTGAGGCGGTCGCTGACCGCAGCAGGTCCGCGTAGGAGAGCGGCGGAAGGTCAGCATCCTGCCGGGGTGGCTGGAATGCGATGGTGGCTGTCTGCTCCGCTATCTTTGGGACCTGTGTGGCCAGGGACTCAGTGTGGGCGGTGATGGCTTCAAGCTTCTTCATGAGCAGGCCGCACTTGCGCCCTCCACCTGGTTAATTGGCGAGATACAAGTGCAGCGTGCGTTTCAGATGCCTGCGCCGCGGTGTGTAGCGCCGTGAACTGAGGTTGGAGCTTGTGGACGACCCTGGTTTCCACGTTGGAGACCCGGGCCTCCACCATGTTGAGCGTGGTGTTCAGCGAGGTCATCTTCTCGGCCAGCAGCCAGGTCCCGCGTGCTCCTCCAGCACTGCTCGGATGTCATCCTTGGAGAGGGAGGGAGCCGATGTGGCTGCCGGCTGCGCGGGCCGGGGCTGGGGTGCTGAGCGCTCTGGCGATGTCGCCTAGGCCGCGCTGACTTTCTAATTACATATTCCCTTTGGTGTGCACATTAGCAATGAGGATTTGTATGCTGATTTACCATATGTTTCCCACATTCTTAGGCACAAGCGCCTAGGCCTAGCCGGGCACCTGGCACGCACAGATCAGGTAGATACATCAGACAGACTAGCTGGCACCAATAAGGCCGCACAGCCGGGCATTTTGTCCTCATGCAGGTGGCATGCCCCATGCTGCGCGCGCCGGCCGGGCCTCCCTCAGTGATCTTTCCCCGATCTCGATTGGCTTGGCATGGACATGTGCTACCCTCAACAGGGCATGTCGGGCTCGTGAACGCCCGGGGAACCTCCTGGTTTGTCTGTAACATGGAGGCAGATGACGCGTAAATTTAGTTAGGTGGCAGACAGTAATGAAGGCTACCACCCCTCGGTCGGTGGGGCCTCCGCGTGTGACCAAGTTTGGCATGCATAGCAATGCGGGCCGTGGTGCCCACAACCCTGTAAAGTTCTAGGAACTAGACACAGCTACATCCATCCACCCCATCCCGTCTTCATTTCCCTGAGGACTTATGCTCACGTGACGCAGTTGTGTGTAAATTAATTAATTAATTAATTAGTAATCACAATGGTGACTTCTAGGCTCGTATATAGCCAGTAGAAAATTGGTCCACTGCCTGGCATGAAGCCAGCAACCCATGCAGCTGCTGGTTACTAGAGCACATGGCCGTCACCCACATCCGCGCAACCTGCCATGGGTTGAAGGAGGGCTGCCACCTGGAGCCGATTAATTCTAAGCAGCTACCGCGCTAAGTCACCATCCTGTAAGGTAGAGGAGCGAAGACATTGCCATGCATCCTAGCCCTCTAGCCATTGCATCCTAGCCCTCTAGCCATTGCATCGGCATCCAAAGGCCAGGCATGTGTCATTCCATCAAGTAACGCCCATAATGGCAACGACACGCCATGGACGTCTAATTAGCCAACCCCAGCCCGCTTGGCGCGTGCACAGGATCATCAATGTGTCTTCTTTGAGTGGAAGTGGAAAATGTTTGAAGGAAATCGCAGCGGATGGAAAACCATGCACTGATGGCATGCATGTCTAATGAAGTTGCAAACCGCAGCATCACGACAACTGCTGCCCATAGACTAATAACTTGACATGTGTTCCCGTTAGAGAGGCACGGAGCATTAACCCTAATGATATGGTGATGGAAGCACTGTGTCATTCCTACTGCTGCCCATGCAGACTGCACCAACGCCAGACACCATGGCCATCAATCTAGGCCTCATTAACTGTGGCGAGGGCCGGTTTTGCGTCAGTGGCCTGTCATCTCTGGAGTGGGTTCACGTAGTAGCCGCTGAGAAGCAGACAAACGAGCTTCCACTATACAGTGCAGACATGGGAAACGAACGAATACAGCCAATAGTTTGCAATTAGAACATTGACGACCACGACATGAACTTCTGATGTCGGCTACCGCAGCAATTTATACACACATGGAGGGATGCAGCGAAACTCACTAATTACACGTGCCCTAAGGCGTACATACTTCTAGTAGAACCTTTCCCCTTAGGTTGTGGGTGAGCCCAGCAGGAAACTCTCAGGCTCGAGGAAAGGCTAAAATGCTTTTCCAGCTTGCCTCCATGTGTCGTAGTCGTGTTGCTGGACACGATTACGCCCCCAGTTGCCGGCCCTGTACCTCTAAGAAGGTGGGATTGCGCTGCCCCCCGTGCGCACATGTCAAAAAGTGTCTACCGTCCTCCATTGTCTCAGATTGCGTTGAAGGCTTCAATTGCAATTGCTAATTCATCAGGCCCTTCTGGCGGATCTCCGTGCTACACACATAACAAGGAAGGAATTGCAAAGTAGTTAGATGTTTTTGCGCGCCTAGTAACTATATTATGGCTGCCTTTACCATGCGCCGTTACTTTGGGCACACCACACACCGCGGACAGTACGTCGCCAGCAACAGATTTGACCGTCGAATCCATATGGGCTCGTCCTCGTTCATGAGCTCATCACCATATGGGCTCATCATCATCTCAGGTTCATGGCGTAGACTTGTGGTGGCGAAGTAACGAACAAAACCTTCCAGCAACAGGCAATTTATCCTCGATTTCATTTGTTCTTATGTCAGTACAATGAAATTCTTTCCACTTTCACCAGGCTTTCATAAATCATAATCTACCGGCAACATGCATGTAATCTATCGGCAATACGCAACCTCCAGTCAGTGGGAACTGGGAAGTGGCCACTGCGTGTGCAGGTGGGGCGCAAAATACATAACAAGGACGCGAGCAACGACGTGAGAAGAACTACCTACTGCCATACCAGCGGTGCATGATTGCTCACTGGACTGTAGACACTAGACAGATCTGCCACCAGTCCTGCCAAATGGGCGAGGGATGGCAGCAGAAGCCATGCAATATAGCGGCAAATATAAAGCGGCAAAGGCTGCTGCCAGCCGACAACACGCCGAAAAAACCATAGCGTGCTCAGCTGGTCATTATTCCGAGCTGCATTACATTGCCGACGCCGGATATTTTCGTATAATTCACAGCAGCTGTCGGCTGCATGTGGTTTATCTCGACTAATAATTTTAGTCTGAGGGTTCCTTCGAGGCATTGCAGTTGTTACTTATTCTTACGGAGCTAAATGCAAGGTTGTGCTAATTGACTTCTGAATTCTGGTTACACCGAACGGTTTACCAATGGCCGACCCGAGTAAAAGTAAGAGAAAGGCTACGGACTTCAATGATACCAGGTGAGCTTGCCATTTACCACACCTGCAGGCCGTCACTCGGCGTAATAATGTTAAGCGCTGTATGGACAGATTTGGTATGCACGCTCGCAGACTAAGACGCATGCGCGACACGTAACCTACAGGGATGTTGATGATTCTGAATGCATCCATGGAACACATGCTAGAAAAGGTGCTCTACGCTTTTGATTAGCAGTAATTTTGGATGTATGGATTTTATCTTCTCTCTAATCACGTCGGCTTTCAGAAAGAAAGCCAAATTCTCCGGCGCCGCACCTGGTGACAAACGACAAAGCAAGGATCTCGGGGCTCACAAATCTGGCTTCGGGTCGGCGAAAGGTGCCTCGGCTGCACGAGGAAATCAGCCAGCCGTCTCCGCGTGGAAAGGGAATGCTCCGAAGGGCCATCATAAGGACGTAGGAGGTGCCAAATCTACCCCGGGCGGTGGCGCCGGAGGAAAAGAGAAGGCCGAAGGAGGTGCCAAGGATGCCGCCAGCAAGAAGGAGCAGCGGAAGCTGCTCAAGGTTTGTCCTCATCGGACTCGTGTTGTCCTTGCTGCTGGCGTCTATCACACCCAGGTCCTTCTAGTGGTATTATCCGTGGCAGCATCAGTGCTTCCACCCATCATATGAAGTAAAGGAGGGATGGGAACGAGGAGAGGCACGGACGCACTTACCTCCCTGGCCGCCCCACACCACCACACCCACCAACACACCAACGCATGCTAACAGCAACTGCATCTACGGACACACACACACACACACGCACACGCACACGCACACGCACACGCACACGCACACGCACACGCACACGCACACGAACACGCACACGCACACGCACACACACATACGCGCACACACGCACACGCACACGCACACACACACACACACACGCACACGCACACGCACACGTACACAAACACGCTCACACACACACACACATGCACACGCACACACACACGCACACGCACACGCACACGCACGCACACACACACATGTACACGCACACACGCATACAGCCACAAGCCAACACAAGGATGCACGTGTATGGCAGCACACACATGCGCACACGCACATACGCACATGACTAAGATATATGGCTGGAATATTCTTGGCTGCCCCCCCCCTACCCGGCATGTGGCTTTGGTTGGGCGGCCCTGGCAGATTCAAGCGGAGGAGCGCAAGGCGAGGAAGAAGCCCCTCTATGAGCTTGCCAAGGTGAGCATTGCCCGGAAGTCCTTGGTCAAGAGATTGATAAACAGTTGTATAGAATACAGGAACAGGTGCATGGCACGTGGCGTGTGTGTGTCAGACGTTTGACCCCAAGCCTGCAGCGTTTGGTGAGCGAAAGGTTTTGGGAGGAGTCTTTTGTTACCACCAATGACGGACGAATACGCAAGAATTCAGGTGTGGTTTTGTACCCGGGGCTAATGTGGAGCTAGGACAGTGTTTATGCCCTTATCCTGCTTCTAACCTGAACTCTATTTTCAACACAAGCATCACTCCGTTATCTATGCTTTCCTTGGGATGTTTGCTCTCTTGTATCTGTGCATTTCCCTGCTTTCTACAAGCATACTCATGATAAGGGTTTGTCGTTTTGGTTCTAGTGACTAGACAAGTGGCGCATTCCATCCTATGTCTCTTCCGCGTATGCCTTCCCCCCTCTCCTCCAAACAGGACATGGTTTCGGATACTAATCATCAATCCTTGCAGTAGCATCGTATAACGTGTCTTGTCTCCTTCATGCCCACACAGGGCACCGTGGTCGGCTACTAAGAGCATTAGTGCCGTATAACTGTGCCTTCCTCCCGTCACGCCTCTTACAGGACGCGGTGTCGGTCTGGGAGAAGCTGCGCCTTCACAACCTGGAGAATGCGGAGAGGGCCAGGTGAGGGCTGAAAACATGCAGAGAGGGCCAGGTGAGGGTTGGAGAGAGGCGAGGGGGCTGTCTAAAATAAGGGTTGGAGAGTGGTGACCGGGCTGGCTATGATAAGGGTTGGGGAGTGGTGACAGGGCTGGCTAAGATAAGGGTTGTAGAGTGGTGACCGGGCTGGCTAAAATAAGGGTTGTAGAGTGGTGACAGGGCTGCCAAAAGTAAAGAAGGGAGCTGGCTAAAATATACTCTAAAGTGCCTGGAATAGGCTGGATGGGGCTGTGGCTTCCGGATAGGGCCAGCTAAAGGCTGGGGAGCATTGACAGGGCTAGGTAGCAGCTGATAATACAGGTAAGGTCTGGCGAACGATGGCTGGCTGTGCGTGCATGCAAGGTGATGCCATGCAAGGTGATGCTAGTGGCCGTCCATGCGTGCATGTGGGGCTAATCATAGCACGTGGGCAGTAGAAACGGTCCAGGGGCCCGAGGTTTCTCTATTGGCAGGTAGGAGAGGTCCAAGGTTTATCTATACGCGGTCAGCTTATTGGCAGGCTACTGGTACCTATATCATATCTTATGGGTCTGCATGCACATGGGGTGTTTCATTGAAGCCGGTCAGTGGACGCGTCCCTTTCCTCTGGAAAACAAGCACCGTGAAGGAGAGCGCCCTGTTTTTCCCCCCTTTGTCTGTTTCCGCTTTGTCAGTGCCTTGCTCTGTCTGCACCCCAAAGCACCAGATGCCCCTGGGTTAAGCCCCTCTGCATTCCTTCACTGGTGTCTCCTTTGTTGGGTATTACCCCTTTGTTGGTAATCACCCCTGGATAGGTTATTCCCCCCTGGCTCGCAGGCTTCTGTCGCCCTCTGGCTGGATTTCACATGGCCTGTCACGGCTCACTGCGTGCCTTAACGTCGTTGGCCTTGCGGCTCGCTCCTTTGTTTGGGCTGCATGTAGGCTGGTGTCCCTGCTGCTCGAGAAGCTCAAGGGCAAGCTGCTGCAGGTGGCGACCAACCACAAGACCTCGCGGGTGCTGCAGGTAAGCGCCTGGGGGCAGTATCTACCAGGTGTACTTGTCCTTTTATATTGGGTTTAGAATCCGACCCCTTGGCTAGGCTCGCAGCGCGTCCTCACATATCTGCAAACGTGTATTTAACAGTACATTATTGTAGATAGTACTACTAGTATTATATTATAGTAGTATTATATTAAAGTAGTATTATATTAAAGTAGTATTATATCGTAGTAGTATTATATTATAGTAGTATTGTATTGTAGTAGTATTATATTAAAGTAGTATTATATTGTAGTAGTATTATATTATAATAGTATTGTATTGTAGTAGTAGTATATTAAAGTAGTATTATATTAAAGTAGTATTATATTGTAGTCGGGGTAAAATTGGCTCTTTTTTAGCAAATTTAGCAAATTAGCAAATTAGCGGAGGCCGGGGGGCGAGATTAATTAAGATGTACCTTGAAATTAAATAAGACGCACGCCTCTATCGAGATATATGTATGGAGGCGAGTTTCTATTGGCGTAAATTTTAAGTATTGTACGACAACTGTCAAGGGTGACGGAAAGTACTGAAATCGCGGAAGTGTCGCGGAGACGTTTCTACTTCCTAGATCGATTGCGCATTCGACGGTTAAGAGGCAGAGGTGCGGTCGACTGGCAGTACTGTACGACGGTGTTGGACGGAATTTCCGGTTAGCGATGCGGTCTAAAGCTTTGCATGTCACGTTGTCGGATCTTAGCCCTTGCGTCGCGCTATGCTGTGGCGAACTTATTCTCCGCCGTCAGATTGCACCGTCGATGAGCGTCGATGCTCGTCGATGAACCCAACGCAAGCCATGTGACGAAAAGAAGTAAAAATTGGTGCGGCGGCCTCTAAGGCTGAGTTTGGTAAAGTACGGAACTTGTATCCCGGCGACTCCGCGTCGAGCAGTCCGCAGGTAGTCCGCCGGCGTTAATTTGTTAATTTGTTATCTGGGGACAATCTAGTCGGGGTAAAATTATGTTATGTAGTAGTATTATATTATAGTACTACATTATATTCAAGGTGAAATTTGCTGGGTGTTTCTGTGGGGCATCCGCGGCTACGTGAATTCACCCGAGTTCGTCTGTCTTGAGAAAAACGAAGACGCGTTTGGTGTTGCTTCAGACCATCCTTGGCTCCCTGTACTCATCCACTGTGCTGATTGTACATTTCAGTGGGTCTTCCTGCGGATCCATCTGACCTCATCGGGCTTGTCTGATCATCGGGAAACCTTTCATTCCGTGTCGCTGCAGAGCGTCCGCGGTTGTTGTTACTCAGCCACTGTGCCTGACTGCTTCTGTCTGCCTCTTGCTGGTTGTGGGTGTGATCACAAAACCTGCTCAACATGTCCCCGCAGAGCATCCTCAAGTACGGCAAGCCCGAGGACATCAACGCGGTGTGGGTGGAGCTCAAGCCGCACCTGCTGGAGCTGTCCATCAGCCCCTACGGCCACTTCCTGGTCACCAAGCTCATCGACTATGGTGCGTGTCTTCGGTAGGACCAGGGTGCGTGTGTGACAGTGCAAGAATTACAGTGTTCCCTTGCCCATGAGCCCCTACGGCCACTTCCTGGTGACAAAGCTCATCAACTACGGTGCGTGCGGGACGGTGCTAGCATATTGTGGAGTCATGCCAAGGGATCTACTGGCACGTGATAGCATAGTTGTAGGGCGAATGCGAGCCGATTGCGGCTGGTGGGGCGCTAGCTCTAGAGCATATTCGAAGAACTTGACCCCTGGCCAGCAGGGGATCACGTGGGCTGATCCTAGCATCTGCCACTATAAGCCGGTGTCACTGGCAGTCGCGGCACGCTCTCATGGCCATCATCGGGGCATGACCCGTCTATGCTTAGTGTACGTGCTTTCAATTAATGCATACAATTTTTAGCGTGCTCTTGAAGCCCTCGTGAATGCTGCCACCCCGATGACCCTGCCATGCCCCCTCCCGCGGGCCCCCATCTCGGCATTACCTTATCATGCACATCTGCATAGCATCGTGGTATGCTCTTGTGGGGCTTTTTTCTAGTTATAGTGATTAATGAAGGACTGTATTTCTAGTCGGATTAAGTAATTAATATTTTTATTTACTACCATATGTAGTATCATAAACCATGTTGCAACTTACACGTTCCTTTCATGAGCACGTGCTTCTTGTAGGATCAAGCAATGTACTAAGAGTCATATCCGGGATTGACAGGTAATTGGTGAGCACTCGAAGCATAAGCTTCTGGTTGGCTAGAGCTTGTACTTTCAAGTTGTCTAGATGGCTTCCCAAAGCCTGTGCCTCAGACGGACCACTGGCCGTGCCTCATTGATCAATGAATGCTGGTGGCTGGAACCAACCGGTTAACCGCTTCATTTATGCTCGTAATGGTATGCCAGTAATGGCAACTATCCACCCATTGTTTGTTTTATCTAGATTCTAGGCCCTTGGGTTGTAATTTTTTATTACTGTCGTTAATATAGTTGGCCTTCTGCCCTGCACCCCCGTTGCGTCCTGTCCTTGATCATTTCTCGTTATAATCAAAACCGTTGCGTCCGCCGGCAGCCAAGAAGGACATGAAGGAGACGTTCCTGTCCTGCTTCCATGGCAAGGTGGTCAAGCTGATGCGGCACCCGTGCGGGTCGGCAGGTAACGCGCGTAGTAGACAAGCTGCATGTCATTGGATCGACAGAGGGGGGATCTGTAGAGGGACATGAAGGAGATGTTCTTGTGGGATGGGGTGCGTTTAGGACAGTAACGACTGGCATCGCGTGTGACCTATAGCGTCTGATATGGTGAGATTATGATCTGTTGAAAGGACTGCTTGCTAGCGCACACAGTGGTTTTGTTGTGTGGAGAGACATGCGTGGAGTGCTGCTGATTAGCGCAACAATGGTCAGCTGGCATCGGCAGGCAGCCGCCTTTTCCTTCTCACAGCTCAACATGTCAAGGCGTGTACGCAGAATATGTCCTTGTGTGCGCGCCAGCTGGCACCATACACCTCCCGTGAATTGCCAGGGCTGTGTGGTACTTGCTTGACGGCCCACCCTGCTGCATCTACACGGTGAGGTGTATTTGTATTGTATGGTGTTGTAAAATCTGCCCGTTGAAGGCATAATGTCCGGCGTTGCCCAAGTAATACAAGCCAATCTAAGATTCTGGGGGGGGGGCTGGGGGGGTCTGCTGCTGCGGGGGTAGATGGTTTCCAGTTGTTTTTTTTGCACGGTTTATTTATGTCCCTTTCTCCTTCTTCCTTTCTTTCTCCCTCATTTTCTCTTCTCCTTTCTCTCCACTTCCCTCATTTACCCTCCATTTCCATCCTTTTCTCCTGTTCCCTCCCCCATCCTTCCCCCTCTTTCCATCTCCCGCATTTCCCCTCTTGTGGTATCCACTGCCAGTCGTCGAGCACTTCTACCACCAGGGCAACGCAGCGGAGAAGCAGGCGCTCGTGATGGAGTTCTACTCACACGAGTTCCGGCTGTTCAAGGGAATCCAGGTGGCAGGCAAGGGCAGGTGGGTGAGGGCAATCATGCCACCTGGAACCCATTTTGTTGCATCGAGCTGTGGAGCGCTAGACAGGTGTAAAAGCCTTTGACAAGGGCAGATGGGTGAGGGCTATCGGTTTGTGGATGAGGGCAAACAGATCTCTTGGAACCCACTTTGGTGGACCATAGTACACACTTCTTTTTCTGCTTGAAATGTAATGAGCTTAACATCTGTGCCCGTAAGGGAGTCCAGGTTGCAATGGCTGACTTCGAAGGGCCGTAGCCTCCTAGGCAAGGGCAGATGGGCCGCGCCACATGGGACATTGTTTCCATCTGGGATATCATGCTACTAAAGTGTTCCCGGTCCCCTCAAGCCGTCTGCCCTGAGCGGAGGGGTAAGCTGTCCCTTTTTGCCAGCATTTGTGGTCCTCGTCTCATGGTCCATAGCAGGATTCCAGATGACGTAATGGTTGAGGAGAAGGCGTACAAGATTGCACAGCTAGCACGAGAGTGCCCTGACATGATCCTAGGCGAATACCCCCAATACCCCAATACCCCATGCGGCGTCCTGGCATCCGTCGCTGCCTCGGCATCTTGCCCCCTCCATCAGCCCTCTCCCCCTCCCCTTCCCCCAAACCGACCGCCTCGCCCCCCAAACCAACCCCCCCCAATGCCCCGAAGCCCACCCCACCCCGTACCACCCGAAACCAAAACCAACCCCGACCCCAACCAACCTTAATTCCAACCCCAACCCGAACTTATCAAAACTCAAACCCAAATTTAAACTCAACCCAACCCAACCCTCCCACCCACCCAGACTGTCAGAGCTGATGGGTGCGGCGGCGTCCCCCGCGGAACGTTTCAAGATGGTGCAGCACCTGGCCATCTGCCTCCAGCCGATCATTGAGAAGGGCATCGTGGACCACACGGTGGTGCACCGCCTGCTGGCCGAGTACATACCCTACGCGCGTGAGGTGAGGGGGGGGGGGGGGGGGGGGGGGGGGGCGAGGGACAGTGGACACGTATGTACTCACGCCTTTTTTAAAATAAGGATGTATCGCGTATGCACGTGAGGTGAGGGCCTGAGGTTGGGCGGGTGGTTGCATGTGAGGCATGGGGGGTGGGTTGAGCCCAACAATTAATGCGTTGGATATTGTAAGATGATGGGGTTTTGCGGGGTGGTGTGGGCAGTGAGTAAAGGGAGACAGGCATGGGATCATCCCGTCTATCCCCTACACGGCAGATGCAAGGGGATGAGTATCATTCTGATCTTGCCACCGTATGCCCTGTTCTTGCCCATATCCCGGCCTCGCACTTTTTTTCACCCTACCTCGGTTGCTCTGTTCTCCTGTCCGGTGATGCCCTCCTCCCCCTCCCCTCCTTGCTGTGTGCTCTCACCCTTATGACAGCTCACCCTTGTGACATCCTCACGTACATCCTCGCCCCCAACCTCTCTTTCGTTTCCAGGGATACTCCTTCGGGCCCCCACTCATGCATTATTTCCCACATATCGTCTCTTGTCTCTATGACTTGACTGGAACGGAACATTGTCTGGCGCGGCCACCAGGGCGGCATGCGTGATCTGCTCGAGGCGCTGGCGGGCCCGACCCTGTTGCGCATCATCCACACAAAGGACGGCGCGCACGTGGGGCTGTCGCTCGTGCACGCCGGCACGGCCAAGGTACTTCGTGAGAGTTAAAGGTTTTCCCATGAAGCCTTGCAGTGGATGCTTTATCCATTCGGCGCGCGAGCACAACCAAGGTACTTTCCATGGCAGGAGATATCCAAATGATAACGTCTTTGGTTGATCTGAGATGTTCAGTGATGAAGTTTATTTGTGCCTTTCGCAATGCTTCGTCGCTCGTGCATGCGGGCATGGCTAAGGTATGTGCATTCTATATGATCTCTCAGTTGTTTGTTTTTCTTCCTAGTGTTCCATTCCTTGCTTTGACCGTTGTGCATGCCGGAATGGATCCCTTGATGCTTTCATGTATGGCCGTATGTAGGTACGCTTGTGTGCAAGGCTCTCCGCAAGGGGCCACCCCTTGCGGAGGGGTCGACTTCCGTAGTGCTTCTCTTTTCTGGAGAAGTGGCCGCATCATCATCATCATCATCATCATCAGCAGCAGCAGCAGCAGCAGCAGCAGCAGCAGCAGCAGCAGCAGCAGCATCATCATCATCATCATCATCATCATCATCATCATCATCATCATCATCATCATCATCATCATCATCATCATCATCATCATCATCATCATCATCATCATCATCATCATCATCATCATCATCATCATCATCATCATCATCATCATCATCATCATCATCATCATAACTTGGCTTATTATTCAGCCGTGGTGCTTCTTCTGTCTGGGTTCTGGGTGATGCATTGTGGCTTGGTCTGGGCGGTGCTTCCCCCATCCATGTCCCCCATCTGCCTTGACGCTGCTCCCCAGGACCGCAAGAAGATTGTCAAGGCGATGAAGGGATACGCCGTCAAGATCTCGACCGACGAGTACGGCCACATGGTGCGTGTTGATGTCATCGCGTGACTGCTGATGTCATCGTTCGGATGCTGATGTCATGCCGTGTAGCCGTTCATTTGCTTTTGCCTGTGCTTGCAATACTGGTGACCTTTGCTTATCATCACCATCAAGCTTCTGTTTTAGTCAGGGTGAACCCTAGCTGGAGTCTGTGGTTGTTGCCGCTATTTTTAATTAACTAGGATACTAGGTACCATTTACTTATCTTTCAACTATTTTATCTGTAACAATGCGTGACAACGAGATACACGGCCCAGGTTGTTAGCTATGTGTATCCTGAGGTCCTTTGCAGAGAGGCCGCTTGTGTCCCTCGCTGCCACTGTGAGCAATAATATCAATAGTAATTAATAATAACGTCAACCAGAGTAGCAGGCCACAGTGAGATAGTAATAATGCCACTGTGAGATAGTAATAATGACGTCAACCAGAGTAGCAGGCCACAGTGAGATAGTAATAATGCCACTGTGAGATAGTAATAATGACGTCAACCAGAGTAGCAGGCCACAGTGAGATAGTAATCATGCCACAGTGAGATAGTAATAATAACGTCAACCAGAGTAGCAGGCCATAGTGAGATAGTAATAATGCCACAGTGATTTAGTAATAATAACGTCAACCAGAGTAGCAGGCCACAGTGAGATAGTAATAATGCCACAGTGAGATAGTAATAATAACGTCAACCAGAGTAGCAGGCCACAGTGAGATGTAGATTGAAGGATGAACTGATATTTTGTTTCCAAAGTGCCTCTTGAGTCTTGACGCACGTCCCGTGCCCTATTGCCCCCTTGCTCACTCACACAGGTGATCATGAAGGTCTTTGACGTCGTGGATGACACGAACCTGGTCAAGAAGGTGGGCACAGCTCCGTGTTGATATATTTGCCTTGTTGGGCGGTCTCTACTTTAAATTTCTTGGTGGGTAATGCTTCCCAAGACCGTTCTGAGCTTTGGTATGGGAACTACGTCTGTGATTTCTCTGTCTTCTGGTGAGCTTTTGTTGCGTTGTGAAGCCATAGGGCCATGATGACCTCCGATGTGGGTAGAAATAGGAAGTCGGCTCAGGCACATGGTGGGCAAAGAGAAGCACCACGTGTGAGGTTAGACCCGCATTGTACTGGAACGTGGCTGTCCCCTTCGCTGGAGGGCCAAAGCACCAGAATCAAAAATAAATGTGCAAATGCCATAAGAGTTTCGGCGTGATGGCCGTATTGCTTTAGCAGCTATAGCAGCCATCATACTGAAAGCCACTGTTTGCAGAGGTTCATGACAAATGCTGCATATTTGGGTTCCCTGGGTCCCTTGGGAAGGAGATTCGCACGACTGATTCTCATTACCATGTTATTTTTTATTAATCGTTGTTAATTATCTCGCTGTTTGTCATTTCCGGTGAGCTTAGGAGATACCTGTGTGTGTGTTTTTCAACTTTTGGCGCACTCGTGGGGTCTCTCCTTCCGGTCCACCCCCCTAAACAGTATAACCAGGATGGGTTCCTGCTCCACCTTCATGGTCACCTGCATGGGTAGCTTTCTCGCAGTGGGCCGAGTAGGTTCCATTTCCCAAGTGTTTATCTTGTTCGTCCAAGACCCTTGTGTCGATGCTTACCACCGAGAAACCTGCCAACGGGCCCGCCCTGCTTGCGCCTCTCTGCCCCGCTTCCCACCTCGCCAGATGGTGGTGTCGGAGCTGGAGAAGGAGCTCAAGGACCTCACTGTTCACAAGGTAAGTTGAAAGTATGGATTCAGCGGCGCACGAGGTGGATGGGTTTTCATAGGACCTCGCGGTGCACGAGTTGGGAATAGACGCAGCCGTGCACGAGGTGAGTTAAGGGATTTTTCTCTACGAAATCGGGTGAAGCGATCCAATTCTGCACACGGGGTTGATGGCTTGGTCATGCACGAGGTGGGTTTCGTAAAGAATGGTCTCTGCACAAGGTGGGTGCTAGCGCCGGGTGAGGCACAAGGTCTGTCAAGGGATCCAGTCCGCATTGGCATCTGTAGCACGCTAAGTAAGTTAGTAAGTACTTGCGTGTCATGTGCATGGGCATGCCACGGAGTACTATGCTACTAATCTCATTAGAAAATAATTACACGAAAGGACAGTAGCAGGCTATTCACTATAAATTTACAGGCACTGGTTGTCTCATGGGTATAACTATCGCAGACTTATTGTATACCGGCATGCGCAATCCGTCGCTTGCTTTAACCAGCCAATCTTTGCTATGCTCCGTGCAGGACCGACCATTATTCCCCTGGCCTGCTTGACATGATCTTAAGGCGAATTCCCCTGGCCTGTTTGACATGATCTTAAAGTCCTCCCCCATTCCATTCCTTGATGTGCATCCCTTGTTGAAACCTCACCACTTTCCCAGGAGTCATTAATGACCCCCTTTCTGAGTCATCGTCAAGCCTTTCATGGATCCTAACCTGTGACCCCCTTGGTACATGGCCGCTCCCCATGGTGCATGCCCGCAGTATGGCCACCGCGTGCTGCTGCGGCTTCTCGCGCCATCCTCCTCCCGCTACTTCCCTCCGCCACTGGAGGCCGCAATGCAGTCGCTGCATACGTGCGCCAGCCAGGGTGAGCGCCGTGGCATTGCCCATGGGAACTGCTTATAGGAAGTCCGGGGCAATTGTGAGCTAGGCTTTGCGACCCTTAAGACCCAGACTTAGCGACCCTTAGACGTAGGATCTACTTGTCCTAGGATCACCTGGTCAGGTGGGCTAGGATGATGTAGGGTGCGCTGATTTGTGTGCGTATGTCCATTGCCTTCTTCAGACATGTCATTTTTTGTTCACCCCCAGTGTGGGTGTAGATGTGTGTGTGGGGGGGGGGGGGGGGGCGGGGGGGGGGGATGGGGCAACCTTGTTGTCTTATGCTTACCGTCCCCGTGCCTTGTCATCTATTGCACGGGTGTGCATCCCCTGGTCTTCCATCCCGTAATTGCCCTCCTGTATAGCACGATACACTAATGACTGGTATCGCATCCCTTAGTTTCCCTCTTGTACAAGGCATTTATTAAGTAACGGCCTTGGATTTGGTATCGCATCCCTTAGTTTCCCTCTTGTACAAGGCATTTATCAAGTAACGGCCTTGGATCCCTTGTTGGCTTGCGCGTGCTCATTATTTCCACCCCTTGCTCGCTCGTGCGTCAACGCGCTGGCTTGCTATCTCACTTGATGCGTGTTGGTCTCGCGTTTTACTTGTAGTTTACTTCTATACTGATCTCATTTGATACTTGTCATACTGGTGTCACTTATTGGTCTCACTTCAATAGTTGCAGTATACTGATCTCATTTGATACATGTTGGTGTTACTAACTTGTAAGTTCTACATACTTGTAGTGCACTGGTCTCATTCGATGCATGTTTCTCTCAGTTAAGACTTGTACTATACTTGTACTACACTTGTACTGTACTTGTTCTATACTTGTACTATACTTGAACTATATACATTCGATACATCTTCGCAGGTGAGGAGACGCTGGAGGCCGACCAGGGGTCCAGCGATGAGGAGGAAGGAGGGGAGGGAGCGGCCGATGGGAAACCTGCCAAGAAGGGTGGGAAGGTTGAGCAGGAGGATGACGAGATGATGGAGGGGGGTGACGAGGACGAAGAGGAAGACGAGGAAGAGGACGGAGAAGAGGAAGAGGATGAAGAAGAGGGAGAAGACGAGGAGGGGGAGGAGGAGGGAGACGAGGAGGGGGAGGAGGAGGGAGATGAGGAAGAAGAGGAGTACGAGGAGGAGGAGGAAGAGGGAGGGAAGGAGCAGGGGAAGGGAAAAGGGAAGGCGCAGGGTGGGCGGCCGAAGTCAGGAGGCAAAGGGAAGGGTGGGGATGGCGAGGATGAGGAGGACGATGATGACGATGAGGATGAGCCTGGGGCCAAGAAGAAGCTCGAGCCCCTGGGCGTGAGCAAGAAGGACCCTGAGACGCGGCGCAGGGACCTGCTGTCGGGCGGCCTTGCGGAGGTGTGCATCCTTACTTTAAAAAGTCCTCATTAAGGGTGTGCATACCCTTTCGTAGTTTGCCCCCATACCCCCATGCATCTTAATTAGGATAAGGATGTGCTAATTAAGGGTGTGCATACCCTTTCTTATGAGCACGCATACCCTTTATTATGAGGTGTGCATTCCCTTGCGTAGTTTGCCCCCATACCCCCATGCATCCTGTTTGGTTGCAGGTCACTTCTGCGTGCTTTTTTGTTTTTGTGCCTGTTTTGGGGGGCTTCTTTTGTGCTTTTTTTGTGCACGTCGCGAGTGGATATTGGATCATTTGGCTAAGTAGTTTCTTGCGTTCCCCCATGTGTGACAAACATGCGGTTGATATCATTCGTGACAAGTATGGAGCATAGCTTCCTCGGCCTTCTCGTACCTATCTCCCTGGTGCCTCAGTGCATAGTTCTGCCCACAGGTGAGGGGGCGTGCGTATAGGCGTGGCATGAAGTGTGAGGAATTGTCAAACCTTCGTGTGAAGCTGGTAGCTTTGCGACGCAGCCGCCGCGTTGGATGCCAGACTCACAGGAGCTTGCTTGGGGGTCAGGTCAATGTCAGCACTAGCTTAGGGCGCACCTGCGGTTCATTGCACAGCCAAGCACGCAAGCATGTCACATGGCCACGGCCTCCGGGGGGCATGGTCCACGGTAGGTGGGTTTGTGGTTTGAGTATGAATTAAGGTGTTCCAGTTCCAGAGATGAATGTCTATTTCAATCTATTTTTTTCATACTACTGGATAAATATAGATAGGGACAAGGACAGGGAGCGAGCGTTACACTCACTGACTCCCTATTCCTATCAATCCCCGCTCTTGTTCGGTATCCTCCTACGTTGTACTGCTGTCATTTTTTGTGTCCCCTTCCCACTACGGACACGTCCCCTCGCGCAGAAGCTGGCCTGTTCTTTACAATTCTTTACCATGCTTGGCCTGTTCTTTACGATTCTTTAAATGCGGCGGGCTTTCTTACATTTGCCATTCTTTTACCATCTTTACACAGCCCCTGAATGCTTTTTGCGAATGCACCACCCTGTTGTTCTTTCTGATCGGCACGATGGTCTCTCTCTCCCACGTCTACGCCCCCTCGCGCAGAAACTGGCCAAGGTGTGCGCGAGCGATGCAGCAGAGCTCTCGCGTACGGGGCCGGGGGCGGACATCTTGTATGAGGTATGGCCGTGGGCGTTGCGCGATGCCATGTGCTGCTCTGCCATTTTGTTGATGCCGTGGCACTGTCGCGTACAGGATGTGACGTGTGCCGTGACATGGTCAACTAAAAGGCGATGGTCTTCGAGGTCATCTTGTTATGGTGATAGAAAGTAGCATAGATAGGAAGGAGCATGTTGGGTGATATCCTGTCATGGTGATAGAAAGTAGCATAGATAGGAAGTAGAATGTTGGGTGATATCCTGTCATGGTGATAGAAAGTAGCATAGATAGGAAGGAGCATGTTGGGTGATATCCTGTCATGGTGTAGTGGCATGTGGGGTGATGTCTTGGCATGGTACGTCGCCCCTTGCCGTACCAGGTATGCCGCTGTGCGTCGTATTATCTCGCAATGTTGGCTTGTACGTTTGGCCTTTTTTAAGAGCGTTGCCTTGCAAAACCGTAGAAGACATGGACAACCGTGACCCCCTCCCGCTCCAGTACAAGTGAGGGGTTAAGGTGGGTGCCTCGTGAGGTCGTAGGTCGTGGTACTGGCTCATAGCATATAGTCACATGCTGTATGAGGTGGGCGAAGCACGTGTGTTACAGGATAAGGTTACCCAAACCATAGCCAACTTTTTCTGGCTAGAGAGTATTTTTGAGCCAGCAGAGGGCGAATTTTATGTTCGCATCATATTTGGGTGTTGTAGTGTAGTTCACATGTGCGTGTTATACGCATGCATTTCGCGTGCGTACAGTTTGCCTGACATCCACTTGAGATTGAGCTATCCCTACCGTCTATGCCACGCATGGCTATGTGCTGTGTAAAACACCCCCAAGGGCACTCGCTCCCCATTCTAGCACCCTTAAATAATTCTAACACCCTTAAATACCAGTATCTGATCCCCAGCCCTCAGGCGTATGCCGTCAAACTCTTGGATGTATTCTTTGTATCTCTTTCTTTCAATTTTTCCTCACCGATGCCCCTGACGTACGCCCCTCACGTACGGCCCTCACGTACGCCCCTTGTAACGCGTCGCACCCGCCAGCTGGCGACCGGCGGGGAGAAAGGCATCCTGGGCCGGCTGATCCCTGCCCAGGTGGACGCGGTGGCCGACGCGCTCTGCTCACTCGCCCGCGCGCCCGTCGTTGACAACTTTGAGGGCGACCACGTGCGCGGCAACTACTTTGGCACGCGGCTGCTGCGGCGCCTCTGCCTCGCGCCACACCCAGGGACCCTGGGCGTCGAGGGCTGGGCCCCCGCTCCGTTCTGCGCGCGCTTCTGGAAGGCCGTCGTCAAGGGCAAGTGCGCCGACTGGGCCAAGGGGCACAGGTACACGGTCCAGGGGGGGTTGGGGGTGGGGCCAATGGGCACAGGGACGCGGTCAGTGGGGCCGGGGTGGGGGGGCCAATGGGCACAGGTACGCGGTGGGGGGGGGGACAAGGGCAGAGAAGAAGGGTGGGAGGGAAAGGGGTACATGTACGCGGTTTGGCGGATGGGTGGCCAGGGGCAACAAGGAGTGGGAAAGAAAGTTACGAGTAGGGGATTGCTTCGCAAAGCGGAAATTGGGGAGCAGGGGGGCCCTGGGGCCCAGGCCTCGAACGAGGGAACCCTGCCCCTTTTACTCACCCTCGCAAAGCCTAAAAACGTGGGGGTGCAGTGGGGGAGCAAGTTCGGGAAAGGAAGGAAATGGGAGGGGGGGGGGGGTTCTCAAGGGTCACAAAGGCGTGTCTAGACCCATTTGGGTGCCCTTGTGTGGTACGCACTCAGGTATGAAAGAGCACTGTTGGTTGATGGAGGCCGGGTCTGGACAGGGTGGGGCGAAACAAGGTATGGGAGGAAGTTTTGTTAGGAGTGATGCAGGGAAGGGCGCAGAAGGGAGGGGGAGGGTAACGTGGCGTAGGCGAACCCCAAACGGTAAAATCAACTGCTGCTGCTGACTGGTACGCAGAAAAAAACGCGGACACTCAGCGTAGCTCGAGCTCGTTTCGAGTTAGGATCTCTGGCTTGATTCCGCGGCTTTAGAGGTCTCCTGACTCCTGATCCAAAGGCGTCGCAAATCATGACCCAACGGCGGGAAAAAAATCTTTTTGCTGGAGAGCAGTGGCAGTAATGCGGAAATTGTGCTATCCAAACAATGTGGGAGCGGTGAGTAACAGTACTACACACGAGGGGAGGGTAAATGCGGGGGGGGGGGGAGATGGGGGGATATCAATAGGAAGAGTGGATGGAACAGGGTTCGAATGGGTTTGGTATGCTTGGATCTGTCAGTTGGTGTGAGTATTTTTTTCCATGCGATGGCACTTTCTCGTTGCTCCTTCCCCTGCCACGGTCAGTCCGATGCGGTTGTGCACTCTCAGTCTGTTGCGTTTGTGCTTGCTTGGCCTGCACCCTCAGTTTGTTGTGTTTCGGCTTCTTCATCGTGCTCCTCCTTTGGCTTGTTGATGTATACCCGCTGCGGTGCCCCCCCTGCCTTGGTGCCCCCCCCTTCCCCTCCATCGGTGTCCCTTTTGCCTCTGGTTGTGTGCGCCAGCATGAAGATTGTGTCCGCACTCGCCGAGTGCTGCGACGCCGCCACCAAGAAGGAGGTGGCGGCAGAGCTCCATTCGCTGGTCAAGGCGGGCAAGGTAGATGCTGCGGCACTGGAAGCCATCAAGCAGAGTGCCACGCACGGTCCCCCATCAAAGGACGGCACGGAGGGCGGCGCCCAAGGTCCCAAAAAGGATGGCAAAGGTGGTGCCGCCGTGGTTGGCGCATCCAAGGGTGTCAAGGAGGGTGTGGATCATGGACAAGGAAAAGACAGCAAGGAGGGTGCTGTGGCCCAGGGCCGGGGCCCGCAACGGGGTGGCAAGGAGGGTGGCAAGGGCGCTCCCGCGCAAAGAGCAGGGAAGAGCAGCAAAGCGCACGACCCGCCACCGGTTGAGGCGAAGAAGCTGGGCAAGAAGGCAAAGAGCTGAGGCTGGAATGCACCTGGGCCAATGTGGCCACTGCGCCAGATTCGGAGCAAGCTGTTCGAGCAGAATTCTCGAGACTAGGCATAATGTGTCGGACATCAAGGATGGACTGGTTAGTTAACTTACTTCACGTAGACTGCGTCACATGAGCATAATCCTCAATGGAATTGGTGGAATGGAATGGGTGCCTATTTAACCTCTTATTATGGGGTTGCGGACCCCCCGACCCGAATCGCTATCTTTGCCGACTAGGGAGTTGGTGCGCACACACATCTTGCACATGTTTCTGCCAGCTGAACGGTTGTCTCTTTTTTCACTGAATTCAGTTAGTCCGGCTGTCCTTATATGATTTAACAGCAGCTGGACTTGCTTCAAGGCTTGCTTGCTCAATTTTTTGTAGTAGTATAATAAACTGACAATGCTCACATGGTGTTGCCGCCCGGCCCTTGAAACGGGCACATGGCTGCGTGTCTGTCAATCAGACTGCCCTCTTCCAGCATGCCCAAAGGATCGAAGAACCATGCGATGCAACCAGGTCAACGGATGATAATGGGAGTTCCAAAAACGTTCAACTTATACGTCCTTGAACATCAACCGCAGCGGTATAGCAACAGCTTCGTCTATGAAACGAACAAGCCAGGATAACTCGCGGCCCTGATCCATCAATTAATTATTTAATGAATTAATTAACTAAAGAGTATTTAAACATTTTCCGAAGGTAGCAAAATCCTTTCAAATAGTATTTAGTTACTTCGAGTTTCAAATGTATTTAAATATTTCCACCACAAAGCGGGGAGCTTCTAAATATATCGATATTGGCGTCAGCGCTTGTCGGTGGCGCTGACTCGGGCCATGGCGGACATCATGCTCCGCCGTACGCGGGCTGATTTTGCGGTGCAGCAGGGCTATTAGGTTCCTCCCGTTAGGCGTTTCCATTGGTCTTATCGTACTTCGTAGTATAGAGCTTTGACATGGCTCTGTATATAGGTTTATAGCTGGGCGTTTGCTTTGGTTTGAGTGATTTCACTCTGCTGTAAGTAATTATATTTTTAATATATCGATAAACACCAGAAAACCTACGCGGGTATTCTGCACACGGCTGATTGGATTGCTCTTTTCGCGGACCTCAACGCCCAGGGACGTGCGTGGCTGTTCTCGCTTTCCTTGCGGAGTGTGGGCTCGGCGTACCTTCGTGCTCTTCCCATGGCCCCCCATTCGCCTTGGCTCCCAGCCACTACTCGGTGGCGCTCCGGCACCAGCTATTTGCCCCGCAGCCTCTTGTTCCGGCCGGGCGGCCTTGTGGTAGCTGTGGGCAGCCGCTGGATCCCACGGGGACTCACTACCTTGCCTGCATGGGGGGCCAACAGAATCAGAATTGGTATTTGTATTTGCACACTGTCCTCCTGACGGTGGTGCTCGCCATGATTCGGTCGGTTTTCCCCCACGCGAACATCCGGTCCGAGGATGCGGATGGCGCTGCCTTCTATTCCCCCAACCACCGGCCTGACATCGTGGTGCTGGACTTTGAGGGGGGTGGCCGGCATCTGCTTATTGACGTTTCGGTGGCGCGGCCCTTGGCTCTTAGCCACGTGGCTGGGGCCTCCCTCACGGCAGGTTACACGGCGGACCGGGCGGAGCGGGCCAAGCTCCTGGCCTACGGCGACGTCGGGCACCATCGTGTGGTGCCCTTTGTCCTGGAGGAGTTTGGGGCCATGGGGCCCCTGACCTCCGCCTTCTTCAAGGAGTGTTGCCGGCTCCGGGAGGATCGGCTGGACCTGGAGGGCCAGCGGGCCCCATGGTCGGCGCGGACCTGGACGTCATATTGGCGTCAGCGCTTGTCGGTGGCGCTGACTCGGGCCATGGCTGACATCATGCTCCGCCGTACGCGGGCTGATTTTGCGGTGCAGCAGGGCTATTAGGTTCCTCCCGTTAGGCGTTTCCATTGGTCTTATCGTAGTATAGAGCTTTGACATGGCTCTGTATATAGGTTTATAGCTGGGCGTTTGCTTTGGTTTGAGTGATTTCACTCTGCTGTAAGTAATTATATTTTTAAAATATATTTAAATACTTGGGCGCAAGCATGCTTGACGAGCCACGAGCCACGAGCCACGAGGTAGCCATGGCTGACGGCGGCGCTCATAACTTTCACGTTTGAGCACCGAATTTAGTCGTGAATATCACAATCGCTTCGTCTTTCTAAGACGCACATGCTGATATAATTTTCCGACGCTATTACGCAATATATGGCGAACAAACGCGCCTCGACGCAACGCAGCCTGGCGCCGGGCTGCGCTCGGCAATGAAAATACGTCTGCAGCTCCGGCTGCAGCTTCGCCCTCGAGCCCGGCAGGCAGCGGTGACACTAGTCGCGCACTGGTGGTCGCCCAGCACCCTCCCGGGCTTCCTGCCTTGCCCTCAGCCTCGCCTGAGCCCAAACGCAGCCGCCCAACCGAACCGAGCTGGTCTGAGCGCGACTTTGACGTCGACGGGTTATTTTCCACCTTCGACGACGCCAGACCCAGCTATTTCGACATGCCACCCATCCGGATACTGGAGCTCGTGTTTTATGGGTCATACGCCTCCATTTTCGACCTGTTCCAACGCCTTCAAAGCCTTAGTCGCCTCCGCATTGGACCTGACGGCAGGTTTACTCACCGACCTGAGAACCTGGCCCACTGGTCTCGCCCCCGTCTTCAGCTCGCCGCCCTCTTTTCCATCCTTCAGCGCTCTGTCGCGCCGGGACCTCTGGACCCCCTCCCCCTTGACCGAATCCACCTCCCTCCTCCACCTCCAAGAAGCCATCTCACAGCACGTGACGCCCCTAGTAACTGCAGATGTGGCAGCTGTGCCAGGGTCGCACGCTGGCTGCCGAGCTCCCCACCATCCCCACCACCACCGCCACCCTCCTCGCCTCCACCCCCCCCCCCTCCGCCTCCACCGACTCCATCACCGCCCAGCTCCTCGACATCGACCAGCGTCACACAACAATGCCATCGCTATCGAGGTCCTGCAGAACACCGCAGGCCTCACCGCCCAGGCGGTGAAGGACATTGCCGCCAAGCCAGCCCCTGCTGGCCTGGCCGGCGATGCTCCTCCCATCACGACCTCAGTGGGCGGATATGCTTAAGCAGCACACCACCTCCACCACCTCCGCCGTCGCAGCCCAGCTCGATCCAGCGGCAGACGCTCGACCTCCGCGAGGAGGCCGAGCTCGCCAAGCGCAGCCTCAACGCCATACTCAAGAACTTCGACATGGTGGAAGGTGAGAATTCCGAGAAGCTTGCACGTGCGTTTGAGAGCAAAATCCTTGATCGCATGGGCCTTCTAGGTGAGATTAAGCTGACCACCCACCGCCTCCCCCGCGCGCGGGGTAAGGCAGGGGCGCCTCCGCTTCTTCTCATCTTCAAGAGCCCATCGGACAAGATTTCGTTTCTCAGACGCCGCAAGCGGCTCGAGAACACTCCCTTCACCGTGGACGACGACTCAGTGACCCTGCAATGAAGACGTCCTTGACAGCTGGTGCAGCTGTAAGAATGTCTGACCCCATGCATCCTCGTGCTGGGCACGAGGGTGGACCTCTCAGTTTGAGAGAAACCAATGTACAACCACAGAGGGGTGTGAAGGCCTCTGGTGGTATGCATGTGGTCCCTGCTGGCGGTCCAGGTGTTGGGCATGAGCAGGGTGACTCAGGCTCTGAGTCAGAACAGGATGGAAGTCAGCATGGTGATGCTGGACAACCTGACAGCACAGTCCTGACTGTGCCAGGGACTGCTTCCTCTGTGTACCAGGAGTTGGGTGCCCGAATCCACAACATGTTTGGGCATGCCACTTCTCTGTCAAACAACTTTGCCTTCCGTATGGGCAGGGCACCCCTTCTCAAGGCGTGTCAGCAAGCTGCCTCACGGTGTAAGTGCCAGTTGTCCTCCAACAAGCCCAGGAAATCACATGCCAAAGCTCTACCTCAGAGCATTGGTGATCTGCAGTGTGATATCCAACACATCAGGGGCATGCAACTGTTGGTGTGCGTGGACAGGTACACAAAATACAAGGTGCTGGAGCATTTACCTTCTATGAAGAACAGGTACTTGCTGGCTGCCCTGCAGAATGTAAGAGCCAAGTTTCCTACCACAAGGATCCAGGTGGACATGCAGTTTCAGCATCTCAAGGGTGATCCTACCCTTCCTGAGTTGCTGGTTACACCTAGGGAGGCTCATGGGCAGCAGGGTGCTATCGAGAGGGCAATCCAGGAGGTCAAGAAATTGATCATCTCTGAAGACTGGGTACCCTTGTCTGCACCTGCACTTGTCAGGAGTGCATGGCTGAGGAACGTGGAGCAGCAGCTGAACAGCAGGGTTAACTTCTACTATGATGGAGTTGCTGTCAGCCCAATGGGTCTATATCATGGCCTGTGCCCACCACATGTGCTGGAGGGCTGGAAACATGCTGCACATGTCACCTTTGCCAAGCTGAGGGAGAAGGACCGGGGTTGGAAGATGCTGGAGCCACAAGTGGGTCAGAAGGTCCTAGCTTGGAAGGAACCTAGCCTTTATGGCAAACGTGGTAGCTGGAGTCCTGGGGTGGTTACCCAGGTTGATGAAGCTAGCCACGCATGCTTGGTCAGCATGGAGGACGAACCAAAGCATGTACACCGGCTGAGTTGGTCATATGTCAAGCCTAACCTGATGAATGAGGGCAGTCAGGCACAAGGCTCACAGGATCTGCAGGATTTTCAGGTCCCAAGTGACATCACTGACGCAACGACCACATCTGTTGCAGGGGAATCTGTCAGCCCTGGCCAGGTTGCAGAGGTACCTGTTGAACAGGCTGCAAGGTCAACAGCTGGGGAGTCAACTGTCAAGCCCAAGGCACTAACCAAGCCCAGGGGGACAAGTTTGGCTGGATTGATTGGGGCTCTACAAAGAGCCAAGAAGCAGCCCAAGGTAGCCAAGCTCAGGTGGCATGGCAATCTGGGGCTGGACACTGCCTTAGAGGTAGACACTAATTCTCAGGTTTCCATCATTGGGACCAGGGCTGCAGCAGGGTACAGCATGACTGAACCCAGCTATCAGTTTGTGTCTGACTTCAGTGGCGGGGTACACGTGAAGGTACTGGGTGAGGTATCTATTCCTATCCTTGGACAGGACACTGCATTTTGTGTCTTGGAGGGCTATCAGGGACCTGCTCTTCTGGGGCAGAATTTCCTATGCCAGGATGGAGTAGTGATCACGTCCTCTCTCCTGACTAAGGAAGGGGCTGGTCAGGTCCCACTGATTAATTTCAGGACCACTCACCTATCACGTGCAGTAACCAGGACGGTTAAGCGTGTGCAAGTGTGCCAGGGGCAGGAGCCCTTGGTTGATGACCTCATATTGCCAGCTGCTAGTCATCCAAGCAGTTTGGGCATTGGTCCTCACTCACTTGCTGGACACAGCCCTATCAACTACCAAGGCCTGGTGAAGCTCATGTCCTCTCCCATTATGTGTCCCCAGCCGGTCACACTGGGTCTGATTAAATCTGGGGAGGACTGGATCTCCAAGAAATGCGTGGAACCTGTCAATGACCTGCCTCCTGCACGACGTCTACTCAAGCTCAAGTTTGTCATCAAGATGAAGGAGGTGGACGGGGTCAAGGTACCACATGTCAGGCCAGTGCTGAATGAGTTCAAGGGTACTGGTGAGTGCACTGCTGAGGAGTTGTATACCCCTGGCATGCTGCATGACACTTGGAGGCTGCTGCTGTGTGTATTTCTAGGCCTTCTCAACAAGGGCTTGGACTATGGCTCAGTGGTGGTAGACTTCAAGAGGGCATTTCTGGAGGGGATGCAGATGTGGCACAGGAAAAGTGGGAGGGCAAGACGCCTTTCTATGTCAGGGTGCCTGCTGTATGGAAAAGGGACATTCACACTGAGTTCCTTAAAATCCTCAAGGGCCTGGAGGGCCTGAGGTCAAGTCCAATAATCTGGAGGGAGACTCTCAACCGTTTCCTGAAGGAGCATTGCAACTTGAAGGTCTCTCCTGTAGACCCCTGTCTGTTTCTGGGGCAATGGGAAGGCCTACCAGTGTATGCTTCGCTGCACGGGGATGACCTACATCTGATAGCTCCCACGTCGTGGCTTAAGGAGCTGATCTCCATCATTAAGTCCAAGTTTCCTCTGGGTAGGGAGCAATGGCAGGTGGAGAATGAGCCTCTGCTGTTTGTGGGCATGGAGGCCACACTGGTGAAGAAGGGGGGAGAGTGGCGTATGCTGCTGGTGGGGGGCAATGATTATCAAGAGACCCTCATTAGCAAGCTTCCTCCAACCATCACACAGGCACTGTGTCCTATGGTCAGAGGCATGGTTGCTTGGGTGGCAGGCATTTCCAGGCCAGACCTTATGGTCATAGCCAGGTTGCCTGATGACATGCTGGTGGAGCTAGGGTCTGCCAAGGTGGCTGATCAGGTCAGGGCTTCATCTGGCATTCTGTTGTCTGCAGTGGATTTATCACAACCCATTTGCATGGAGCTGTATGTGGATAGCTCAATGGACAGCAGGCAGGTCTCCAAAGTCAGGGGCAGGGCTGCAGGGCTCTTTGTGCTCAGACAGGAAGGCCTGGGGAGTTTGGTGAGCTGGTTTAGTCGCCTGCACAAACGGGTGGCTGTCAGCAGTGATGTGGCAGAATGCAGGGCTATTTGTGAAGGCATTCACACAAGCCTTTATCTGAAGGAGTTGCTTCATCAGATGACTTCTAACACTCCTTGGCCACTTCAGGTCACCACTCTTCTAAAAACAGACTCCATGGGGATGGTGCAGTTTGTGCACAGGCAGATGGCCAGAAGTAGGGACTTGGATTATCTCCTTCTTAAGGAGTTGTCATCCTTGGCCAATATTGAGCATATCCCTGGGGTTGACAATCCTGCTGATGCTTTGACCAAGCTAGTGCAGAAGGCAGCAGTGCAATACAAGGTTCTTCAGTCTCTGATGGACCCATCTCAGCAAGCTGTCTAAGCTGGTGCCTGGTTATAGGGCATTCGAGAGCAGATTGTGTGGTAGTGTCAGCATTGTGACTGGCATAATACCTGTATTTTAGTCTGTACTAAGGCTCATGGACCATGGTACACTCACTCTGATTTTAATCAGGATACAGCCAGGCTTTGGCTGGGGTTCATGCTGTTGACTACACAAGGTTGACAGGTCCATTACAGACCATGTATTCTATTTTAAAAGAAATGTATATTTGTACATACCTCTCACAATGGTCTGGGAGTTATTCTAGGGCTTCAGGCCTAGACTATCAGTACACGTGGCGTTGTCCCCGTCCCCCAAGTGGGATACGGACATGGACGGTAGTGTAGTACACTGGACATATCTCTACTAGGATTTAGATCCGCACGTGCCATGATGGGCACGTGGGTGCTAGATATTAGCACTGAGATATGTAGTGCACACGCACGTGGGTATTCACGTGGTAGGGTTTATGAGCTGTGATGCAGACCACAAGGTGGCTGCAGTGCTAGTCCTGTACGGAGGTCCTAGGGGAGGTCCAGGATCGTCCACGTAGTGCTGTTAGGCAGTCGTTGCCTGCGGGCATCGTATCAGTCCTAGCTGGAGTAGATCTAGCTGGACGGAGCCAGCACCTCATTGGTTAGCACTAGTACAGGATAGCTAGGTTACCCTAACCTACGTGCCCATGCAATCCAGCTTGGCAAGCTTGCATGGGTTGATATTATGCCAGCCATTGCATAATCCAACACACGTTCGCATCCATTGCACGAGTGCCATAACTTGCATTTATAAAAACTCTCACAGTTTTTACACTACTCTCTCATTTTAAAATGTCGAACGTTTCCAATACCGATTACTCTTCGGAGTCAAGCCTGTCCCCATCGTCCGAAGATTTGGACTACCGGGCGGCAGTGCGGGGCCGGCAGGGTCGGGACGATCACGCTGGCAGCGATGCCGGCAGTGGTCGCTCGTCTTCGGACGAGGACCCGCGGTTCCTGGATCAGTTGGCGGCGCGGCCGCCGCTATACAATGTATGGCGTCCCAACGCACCACCGGCGGAAGGGCAGCCCACGGCCCCCGAGCTGGTCACGGGGCCGGGGAGGGTGGTGCCGGTATTGGGGGACATACCGTCAGATGGCTACGACGAGGACGAGGACCTCGTGGATCTCGAGTTGCCGGAGGACAAGGAGAAACGCGAGGAGCTGCTCCGCCGAGAGGCAGAGCGCATTCGGCAGGAGGCCCAGCTCCGCAGAGAGCTGGAGCAACAGCGCGAGCTGGAGGCTCAGCGCGAGGCTCAGCTGCGGGCAGAGACTGAGATGACAGGACAGCCCGGGTGCTCGCGGAGCGGCAGCAGGAGCGGGATCGCGTGGCCAGGGCAGGTCTGCGCGCGGGGCCGACAGGTGCGCGAGAGGCGCCCCCATACGTTCTCCGCAAGAAGAACGAGCTTTACACCTTTGCGCACAGGCGCACAGCGCGCTCCTTTAGGCGCATGGCTGGAGATGTGCTGCAGGAGACCGACTCGTCGGTGGAGATGCAGCCAGGAGCGCGGGGAGAGGAGCTGGTTTTGATGGACCCGGCCATGGTGGAGGCAGAGCGTCTGGCCAAGATAGAGTACGCCAGGCATTGCCAGCGGAAGGCCAAGAGGGCAATGGTGCGGTCCATGGCGGAGAACAGTTTGGCTAGGGAGCGCGCAGCCAGGGAGGCGCAGCATCGGGAGATGAAGCGACTTCGTGCGAAGGCGCACGACGCCGCGGAGAAGACCCGGCGTCACCAGGCGCGGCTGGACGCAGCCTGAAGAGGTCGGAGGCGACACTGGCAACGATGGTGGGCCCGGCGAGGCGGGAGCAGGAGGCCGGCTGGCGAGGAAGAGCCGGCGTAATGCACGTGCCCTAGACAGGCGCATGCGCAAGGAGGAGCGGGCTCTGCGCAGGTATCAGGAGGCGGCCAGGACCTGGGCTCTGCAGGGAGAATTCGGAGACGCAATCCGGTTTGAGCGTGGTCTGGCGCCACATGAGCCGCTGCCTGAGGACGCTGTATTGGACTTCATGCGTACCCCACAGCCAGCAAGGGCCCAGCGAGGAACGGCCTTGTTAAACGCGCGTGAGCGTGTTCGCGCTGGCGCAGACACACCCCACCCCCCACCCCCCACACCCAAACACACCATGCAGACCGACACGGACCTGGAGCTGGACCGCATCGCTGCACTACTCCACCAGGAGCTGGACGCAGCGGAGGCCAACCCGACCAAGCGGGCGCGGGCAGCAGAGGCAGTAGAGCAACTGCTGAGGGCCGCCAAGCGGGTCCGCCAAGGAAAGTGGCAGGAGGGGTGTGGACCATCGTCTACGCCCCAGCGGTCGCATCCAGAGGAGGATGGTGACGAGGGGAAGGACGGGGGAGCACCAGGGGGAGGGGCACCAGCAAGCACCGGGGGTATGGCGGGCGGCAGCAACGCTGGAGCGACAACCCAGCAGCAGCAGCAGCCACAGCATCAACAGCAGCAGCAGCAGCAGCAGCAGCGGCAGCATCAGCAACAGCAACCGCAGCAGCAGCAGCAGCAGCAGCAACCTCAACCACAAGCGACTGTCGCTGTACCACAGCGACCCAGGTTTGATGCATCCCGTAGGGAAGATAGGATTACCTTCCCAGGTCTAGCTGAGGGATTGTGCAGGAGGATGCACTTGAGTTTCTTTTCAAGATAGAACATTCTGGTCCCATGATAACATCCGTGATTGGTTTCCTGCTCTCAGGGTGTCTAACACGATCCACCAATCTGCACCTAGCATAAAACAAATGGTTCAGATGTATGAGAGGAGGGCCAGCACACCTGGGGCAGAGGAGGTGCAAATCTTCACAGAATTCATAGCAGACCTAAAAGGGCTGTTGACCAAGGGGGAACACCTGCAGGCTCTCAAGGGGTTCAACTGGTTGGCCTCGTACAAAGTCAACAAGTCTGACTACGTACGTGACAACAAACAGTTTGTCCTGTACATAGACAGGGACGAGGAGTTGAAGAAACTCAACTCTAAGTACCTGATCCATCAGTGGCTCACCAAAGCTGAGCTGGACAAGAACACCAATGCAGTTCTGCTGGCTGGCCTTAAAGACAAGTGGGATGATTTTAGGGGGGCCATGTTGTTCATTCAGCAGAGCCTAGAACCCTTCTCAACTGTCAAGGAACCCAAGGTTAACAAGGTCCAAGGGGGGGTGGTCAGGACGGTGCAGGTCCTAGCAGGAAGAAGCTCATCAAGGAGGTGGTAGCTCAGGTCAAGGCGGTGTTCAAGGGTCCCCAGCAAGGTAAGAAGGCAGGGGGGTCATCCAAGCAGCAGGGGAAATCAGACAAGGGGGGAAAGGGGAACCCAGGCAGTAAGGCAGGGCCCTCCCAGGGGCCTAGTCAGAAAGGTAAGCCTCATGACTCCACCCTGTACTGCACCAGGTGCTCATGCAAGGGGCATGAGAGGGATGATTGCTGGAAGGGCAAACCCGAACTTGGATCTGATGTGGATGTATGCCCAGGTTGCTGGGAGCCCCGCCACCCGTTACCTGCAGGGGGACGCTGCAACAAGCCCAGGAAGGGAGCCTCAACGGGGCGCCCCAACAAACAAGCCAGCACTCAGGACGACTGTAAGTCTCCTGTACCCTGGTTTCTCAATGGCCGTGTACCTTCTATTTGCTCTGTGTTGCCTGACAGTGAGGAAGTGGATTGGGACCTGGCTTATGACATGACGTTAGCACAGGTGGCCCAAGATCCCACTATAGCCTCCTTAGACGCAGCAGCAGATAAGGTTATATCCTATGCCAGGTTAGCCCAACAGCTACACAAGGCAATGGGGCATGAGGCAGTGGCAGAAAGGCTGGCCAATAAAATTGATGGCCGTGACCTGGAACAGATGTGCAGGCATGTCAGGAAGCACTGTGAAGCGTGCCAACTGCATGCACCTAAACCCAAGAGATGGCATGTGGCCACCCCACCACTGGCTAGAGGAAAGCTAGTAGGGGATGTGATACACCTGGTGAAGGACACGGTGTATTACTTGGTCCTAAAAGATGCCTGGTCTAGGTTTGTGGTGATAGAACCCTTGCCAGGCATGGCCAATGAACAACTGCACAGAGCCCTGCTGATTGCACTAGCACGGTATCATCCTCAGGAAAAATTAATGCTGGATCAGCAGTTCACGTGGATACAAGATTATCCTGATCTGCCCAAGATAGACATTGCTGGGGCTCAAGATCATGAACGCCAGGGGATGATTGAACGTACCATGCGTGCTATCAGGGACCTCATAAAGAAAAATGAGTCCAGGACAGCAGAGTCTGGGAGCTATGCTGATAGGACAGCGTGGGCAGCTGAAGTGTGCAGAACTCTGAACACCAAGCCCCTCATGTCTTCTCCTTTTGGTGAAATCACACCAATTGGCCTGCAATCAGGTAGCTACTCTCAGGAGGTACTAGACCACTACAACACGCAAAGGCAACACTTGGCCAAGTTGCTGGCAAAAAAGGATAAGAGTAATGCCAGGCCTGTGTTTGAAGTGGGGGATCAGGTACTCTACTATAGGGAGGGGAAGGGAACAAAGCCCACTCTGGTAGATGGCATGGTCCAGCTGAAATCATCAGGTTGTCAGAAACAGGTGACACGGTGACTATTCAGCATCACAGAGAGCGAATGGTTGGCAAGCATAGACTGAAGCTTTATTACCCTCCTTTGGCAGACGTGTCAGGGGTAGAATTCTTGGACATGGATTCAGAGCCTCAGTCTGGTGGGTTGGTCTCACCCAGTGAATTGGCTAGGGACATAGCTGATGCAAGCAACACAACCATAGACGCTCCTGTGTTCCTCAGTGGTGCAGCCCCACCACAGCCCACTGGTCCAACTGGGCAGGAGGAACGTGCACTGGATGAGCAGCAGGTCGCTCCTCCCTCATCTCAGGAACAGCCACACGAAGCAGCAGATCCTGTTGTCCCCAGGAATAAATTTGCTGAGGCTCTAAAAGCTCTACATAGAGCACACACTGCCAAGGCACAAATGGCAGCAGGTGCAGCACAAGTCAATGCTGTGGGTGAATCTAACCAGGATCCCAGTATTCTGGCAGTAGACACACAGGCACAGGTGAGCATCATCAGTGCACAAGCTGTATCTGGCCTAAGTCTGCAACGCTCGCCCTGGGCTAGAGTGTCAGATTTTTCAGGCAAAACAAAAATGGCAGTCAAAGGCCAAGTGCTAATTCCCATTCTGGGTGTGCCCACTCCCTTCCAGGTAGTAGAGGGCTACAAGGGGAATGCACTGCTGGGGGAACCATTTGTCTCATACCCTGGAGTTGTCATCTCAGCTGGGAGGTTGAGCGTGACTGGGGTGGGGCAGGTCACCCTGGACCATTTCAAAATTCCTTTAACACAGATCAGTGATGGCCTGGAAGCAGCCATCAATGCTGTCAACATAAAATACCTCCCAGGTCAGGAACCCTGTGTTGATTCCCTCATTCATTCTCAGAAGCTACACCCCTCTGCGTTTGGGCTTGGTAGATGGGACATTGCGTCCATGTCTCCCTTGTCCTATGATGATGTGGTCAAAGACTGTCAAACGCAGATTGGTTTTCTGAAATGGATGGAAGCCTTTAACAGGGCTAGAGAGGAATGGGTTTGTCCTGATCCACGTAGTAAGTCCCAGGTACCACCTGTAACACCGATTGAGGCACTGCCACAAGGGGCCAGAAAGCTCAGACTGAAGTTTGTCTGCAAGCATAAACCCCAGGCAGATGGGACACCTCCCATTTTTCATGCCAGACCTTGTGTCACGGAGTTCAGGGGCTCCACTGAGCTAACAGAGGCTGAACTGTATACCCCTGGTATTCAGCAGACGTCTCTTAAGGTCCTGTTGGCCACTTTCCTTCACCATCTGAATGCTGGTAAGGACTACGTGTGTAAAGCCACTGACATTAAGCGTGCCTTCCTTAAAGGCAACCCTGACATAGCCCAAAAGGTGTGGAGGGGTCAAGTCTATGTGGTCAACACTCCCAAAGTCTGGGCTGGGGACATCAAGGAACCTCATCTAAGGCCTAACTTGGGGGTAGAAGGGCTTCAGTCAGCACCTAAAATTTTTAGGCTGTCTGCCCAAGAGGTCTTCCTGAAGCTGGGGGCCCAGTATGATGATATTGACCCTTGTTTCTTCACCATCCCTCATCCTGCTGGTATGATGATGTTTGTGTGGCATGGGGATGATCAGCTCATTACTGGTCCCAGGGCAGCTGTGGAGGATTTCATTGCTCAAGTGTCTGCTAGCTTTGAATTAGGCAAGCAGCTGGAGCTGGGGAAAGATCCTGTCAAGTTCTGTGGCATCATTCTGAACCTGTTTAAGGAGCAGAAGGAGTGGGTGTGTTCTCTCAAAGCATCCCCTGAGTATGTCATGTCTTGCAAAGATGTTCTTCCCTCTGACATCACTCCTGATCTCTGTCCCACTATTAGGGGTAAGCTAGGTTGGCTGTGTGCCACTTGTGCTCCTCACCTGGCGTGGTCAGCAGAGTGGATGATGATGTCCTCATGGAGGTAGGGTCTAGGGCTATTAAACAGGTGTTGCATGATGGCCCTCCCCTTATTCTTCATGCTCTGGATCTGTTCCAACCCATCCACGTCACATGTATGATGGACAGTTCCATGGAGTCACGGGTAGTCACTAAGGTACAAGCCAGAGAGGCAGGTCTCTTTATGTTGTCTAACCCCGCTGGCAAGCAATCTTTGGTTTCCTGGTTCAGCAGACTCCACAAGCGCAAGGCAGTCAGCAGCAATGTAGCAGAATGCCGTGCTGTGGTATCAGCTGTGTTGCATGCCAGGTATTTGAACCATCTGCTGGTGTGGTTGCAGCGTCAGGCTGGTAGTTATGCTGGTGTCAAATCCCACCTGCTGACTGACAGTCAATCCCTTCTCTCTTTCCTGGACAACCCCTTGGCTGTACACACTGATTTGGATTGGATTGTCCTCAAGCAGGAGTGCACCTATCTGGAGTCAAAGACTCACATCAGAGACCCTGACAATGCAGCTGATGCACTCACAAAAGTGCCCCAAGCTGCAGGGCCTCAGTATAGAGTCTTATACACGCTGATGAATCTCTTTCAGTGTCCTGGTTGTCCCTGTGGGGAACCTTGCTTATCAGTAGTGGTTGGCATATGAGTGGGTTGTGGGAAGAGTCTTCCCCTCACTCCCCAAAGAAAAGTAATAATGGGAGTTATTCTAGGGCTTCAGGCCTAGACTATCAGTACACGTGGCGTTGTCCCCGTCCCCCAATTAAGTGGGATACGGATATGGACGGTAGTGTAGTACACTGGACATATCTCTACTAGGATTTAGATCCGCACGTGCCATGATGGGCACGTGGGTGCTAGATATTAGCACTGAGATATGTAGTGCACACGCACGTGGGTATTCACGTGGTAGGGTTTATGAGCTGTGATGCAGACCACAAGGTGGCTGCAGTGCTAGTCCTGTACGGAGGTCCTAGGGGAGGTCCAGGATCGTCCACGTAGTGCTGTTAGGCAGTCGTTGCCTGCGGGCATCGTATCAGTCCTAGCTGGAGTAGATCTAGCTGGACGGAGCCAGCACCTCATTGGTTAGCACTAGTACAGGATAGCTAGGTTACCCTAACCTACGTGCCCATGCAATCCAGCTTGGCAAGCTTGCATGGGTGGATATTATGCCAGCCATTGCATAATCCAACACACGTTCGCATCCATTGCACGAGTGCCATAACTCTGGGAACCTTTATTCTGGGGTTTATAGGGCGGGGTTCGATTCCCTGGTATTATGTTTCTACAAGCTGGCCTGTTCAGGTGTTTGCCTGTTCAGACTTCCCTAGTTCCCCAGGGCAGGATTTAATTGTTGCCTATGTGTTTCATTTTGTCATTTGTTTGCTGTGGCAGTTTACCATCTGGCAAGTAGACGGGCGCCGTAAGACGGGCGCCAATAGACCCCTGTTGAGAGAATGACAGGCAAACTATTGTAATACGCCTTACTTTGTCAAGTGGTATTTTAATTGTCATGGATTTCTTGTACTTATATTGAATATGTACTGGGTTTTATGGGATTAGTATCTGGGATTAATGTAACTCACCGCCAGAAGGTCATTGTACTGGAGGCTCTACCGATCGAGGTGATGGGATTAATTCCTGGAGAAGACCTCATAGAATTAACCTGTATGTATTTAATTTTGTGTGCTTCTAATATCTGGTGGTACTCTGTAATGCCACTTCCATAGGTTTTTATCCATTCCTCATGGAATGGTTTTCCCTGTGGCAGATCTGTTTCTTTTCCAGTTCCAAAAGAAAAGGCTGGGGGAATGGCAATGGCCATTAAAGACATCTGTTCAAGCTTCAAGCTGGAGTGAAGGACATTTCAAGCTACTTCAAGGGTCCCTGGCAAGGGATGTGATCCCTAAAGAAAAGAAGGGATTGGAGTTAACGTAAAGGATTTACGTTAGATGGATAGAGATTGTTACGCTCTTTCCAACGGCACCTTGAACGCCTCATTTGGTTAAGGGACGTAAAAGTTATGACGTTTCCTAGGCTGTGCCGACAGTACCCGGCGCGCCACTGTGGGCGCGTACGGACACAGGATGTACAAGTGTCACTTTGATAGTCCGCAAAACGTTGACAGGACTTGTACAGGACTTGATGGTCAATTGATAGGTAGGCGCACTGTAGCGCGCCAGGACCTATGAGACAATTGATGCTGAGTAGTGTACGGATAGGTCCACAGGACTAGCCGTATGGACAATTGATAGATCTGCGCGCCAAAGGCGTGCCAGAGTCTGTGTAATCAATTGATTGACAGTTCGGCTGTGACAGTGCAGCTGATTACTTGGACGCGTCCCTAACAACCTATATGTGTGACTTGGTCGCACCGGGACGCTAGTTCTTGCGTGCACGTTCTCTTGGCACTGCGACCCTGTCGCCTGTGCTGCGTGCAGTCTTGGAAGTGACGTGACTTACGTCTGAGTTTCCTTGTTATTAATAAAGGCAACTTCCTGCAAGAACCATGGCGGAATTCGTGGCATTCTCCCTCTTACAACTCATATAGCATTTACAAGACCTAGGGATGATGCCTACAAAGTTTCAGTCGAATACGTCAAGCCATGCTCTCGCCCCAGTCAGTTGTTTGTGCCACCATAGCCGCGGACGTGAATAATTTTTATTCACGTCGTCCTCGTTTGGCCATGGTACCCCCCCTACTTTCCTTGACCGTAGGTCCCTGTCCAGGTGTCCAAAAGTAGTAAACCAGGGGTGTACGTGAAAGTACAAATCTAGATCTCGAATCTGGTCCAAACAGAATATTCAAACGTTTGCTAGAATTATAGCTAGTTCTGCCACAAACTCGGTCCGATTTTTAGGACTGAGAAAAACTCAGTCCTTCAAATCGGACCGAGTACGGTTTAAGGGTTAATTAATGCCAGCTGGCTATTTGCTTAGTAGCTAGGCGTTTCGTGCACTGTAATTAATAAGTAATTGATAAACTGTAATGGCCAGCTAGCGCTGACTATAGATGTATATGTATATGTCGTCTCACTGATACCTATATGCATACATATATCCATATATGCATACATATATCCATGTGCTTCATCATCATCGTGATGGGCTGCTGCAAGCTCCAATTATTTGTTGCATCGATAATTATTTTTTGACTTCGTGGATGCTAATGATGCTATCAATACAACTTGTAGTTAGTAGATATATTCATTATATGTTCGGCATGTCAATGTCATGAATTTCGTGCATGATATTTGGACTTGCAGTACGACCTGGCAGGCTGGATGTGATGTTATCTACAACTTCCGTCTGGAGGCCAAGGCAAATAAGGACGATGAATACCAGCCGATTGATGGCTACATGATTTCGGACTGTGTCAGCTCGCCTCGTCGGTTCCTATCGCAGTGCGATGATGTCATCTCAATCACGGATCTGGGCAACCTTGCCTCCACCGAGGTGTATTTTGATGACTTTACCGTCAGCGCGGAGTACAAGAACCCGCAGGGATACGCCATGGGGACCGGGGCCTTCAAGCGTGTCACTGCCACCGGAGTGTCCAGGCTGATTACCGCCACCCCGGAGTATGTCTATGAATACCGGGTTGATCTGGAGGAGGGAGCAAGCTGCTAAGGGTGAACTTCAGCTCAGAATTTGAGGCATAATGATTCCCAATGGTAATTCTTGAGATAGAAGCCTGGATTGATTTTGAATGCAGGGCCAGTGCCTCTGATTAAGAAGGCATCAATACCACAGTCTGGCCTGTGAACGCACTGGTACTGCATGCGCCCTTTTGAGTTACTGTCCAGTTTTGCCATGTTGTTTTGAGATTATGTTCCATTACATTACAGCTGTTAACCCCTCAACCGTCCTCGTGCCGATTTTCGACCACGAGTTTTTCTCGTGACTGGAAATCGGCACGAGTTTGTGCGCCCTGTAGGGATCTGGCGGGAAGGTTTTTGCGGGTAAAAATAGGACCGTTGGAAAGATCTAGATCTGCTCTGTCCGTAGGACACTTGAATGACCGTATCTGACCACCGGACCAGGGTGCAAACCCTGGTCAAAGTCAACAGGGTCCCATAAACTGGTGACTCAAAATAGTCACCAGATATTTTGAGCATTATCTTGTGGGTCCCTGGGTGAAACAAGACATGTAAGTGCTTGGATGTAGTGCTTGGGTACAGTTGCACTCCCCCCTGAAATACTAGGGTGAAATCCAAGGTATACGTGGTCCATCATGCATTGGTTGTGAAGCCCGTACTTGCGGCACACGCGTAGCCGTCTCCAAGCATTTGCGGCAGTGGTTATGGCAAGTATTGGTGGCACACAGGTTGGAATAGGTGTTATCATGCGTGTTTACCAATATTCCATGCTTACCTATCATGTCCAGGTTCAAAACTGCACTATGTAGAATGCTTGTTTTAGCCCGCAAAAAACTGGTGACTTCAATGAGTCACCAGTTATTTTTAGCACTATCTTCTGGGTCCCTGGGGCGGTTACATTTTTTAGTGTTGGTTACCCATCCTAACTTGTTAACCTATCTACAAAACCAACCCCAGGGTCAACTCATTGAGGATAGGGGTTTATCACGCATTGTAAGAGTGTCACCGCACACACTCACCGTACCCCCCTGAGGGGGGGGCTATTTATAGAGCAGGGGGACCTAGTACTGGGACCACCCACTATACCCCCAGGTGGGCCCTCATATGGGTATGCTTGGTTCCCAGTATGGTCTATAAATAATAATTAGGCTGAATGGGGGCACCTGTGGCGTACTGTGCAACTGGTGACTCATCCTAGGTACGAGTCAGAGACGGTTGAGGGGTTAAGGTTATTAATAAATTGATTAATTAAACTTGCGCTCCCGTTGGGGAGTCGCGGAGCATTAACCCCGATGGAAGGATGGATGGATGGGTACACGCAATGCTACCGGTCTAAGCTATCTACAAAACAGTCATACTCTATATCTATGGTGCCCGCGACCCTAGGGGTCTTGTCTAGCATGCTTCCCACGTACGTGTGCAAACGCGCGGCTTCCCCACCGCAGGGGGGTTGTTGTCCTCTATGACCTGAGCCCACTTGGCCAAGGTTGTCCATCATCTTTTCCCAAATCACGGAGAGGCCTAGGCCCCCCATGTCCTCTGCGAGCTGCTCTTTGAAGGGGAGGGCCTTGCGGCGTCTAACCTGGCTGGGCAAGGCCCACGTGAGGAGGTGCCTGCCCGGCTGAGAGGGGCGCAGCCCTGCAAAGCGCCACGTGAGGTGCCGTCTACCTGATTGGTGCGAGCTAAGTGCCCTACTTAGTAGCTGCAGGCGCCGCTGCTTGATGGTACTGGTGATAAGTGGCATGCCGAGGTAGCTGTTAAGATGGCGGGCCATATCCTTGCTCAGGTAGTCAGGTTTCCTTGATGTTGCTGGTGTGTATGTTAGTAAGAGTTGATCATGCGCTTGAGTTGATCCTCTTGAAACTTCGGCTCTTTATGATATGCCCTAAGCATGCAACGGGGTGTGCCACCCCACCATTCTCCCTTCATCACGCGTGTGCAAACCCGCCGGGAGGCACGCCAGACAGCTCCCCTAGGGCAGCGTGATGTTGTTTAGATAGATGTTGTAGCTAGTGATGTTGTTTAGATAGATGTTGCAGGTAGCTGATGTAGATAGATTAGACCGGTAGGACTGTTTGCACCCATCCATCCATCTATCGGGGTTAATGCTCCGTGCCTCCCCAACGGGAGCACGAGTCTAATTAATTACACGGGGTGTGGCAAGGTTGTGTCCTGTCCGGCCCCATACCTTTTCATTATCATTGTCGTGGATCACGTCATGCGCCGGGCACGTGCGCGCTTTACTGCGCCCGAGCCTGGCTTGGGCATCATTAACGAGCGCGAACACGGTGGCGGTGGCCCTGTCCTGGTTATACCGCCTGTCCGACCTGATTTATGCGGATGATACCACCCTCATCGAGCGCCCCGAGCACATTCAGACCTGGCTGGACTGTCTGGGCTTGGAGGCGCGGGCGGTGGGGTTGGATATTAGTGTCAAAACGGAGGCGATGGTGCTCAATGGGGCAACCAGTCCCCCGCCGCTGCCGCGGCTGCTAGACGGGAAGGAGGCCGAGTTCCGTGATCGCTTCAAACTGCTGGGGAGCATGCTCCCTGACACCGCCGACGATGTGGACATCCGCATCGGCCTGGCCTGCCGGCTAGGCATCGGTCGCTCAAAACCTAGTACTGCATGGCACTCGCAGGCCCTGGGCGAGCACCGCAAGCGCATGCTCCTCAAGGTCCTGATCCTCCAGGTGCTCACCTATGGCGCCAAGGCATGGACGCTCACGGACACGCTGCATGGCTACACGGCTGAACGGCATGGTAACCAGGATGCTCCGCCAGGCCCTGAACGTAGGGTTTTCCACGCATAGGTCATTAGAATCTTTGTACCAGGGTATGCCTCGCATTTCGGACGAGATTAGACAGCGAAGGATAGCATTCGTAGGACATCTAGCTCGCGGCAGTCAGGTAGACACCGACAGTCGGTCTGGCCGGCCCCCAGCGGCTTGGCCAGCCAGGGCGGCATGTCCTGACCTGGCCTGGCCCCATGCAAGGACATTCCTAAACGGGTAGGTAAACATGACCTACCCACAGCAGTTGTTGGCTGACCTAGTGGTCCCAGCCCCGTTTGAACATCGCATTCACTCCCTCTCTCTTCAGTTGCTTTGACTGCCCGTGCAGAACAAGAAGAGCTAGCTGTGGAAGACGATTGTCCAGGCTCACACGCCAGCGCCCCCGCCTGTGGGCTAGCCCCCTCCCCCCAAGAGGAAGGGGCGCTTTGCCGGCTGAGTAGAGTAGAGTAACTTTCATGTATGATTATTTTTTTCTAATGAGATTAGCGTAGTACCCCGTGGCATGCCCATGCGCATGACACACAAGTACTTACTTACTTACTTAGGGCGCCCTCCCTCCTTCTCACGGTGTATTTAACATGCACGGCCGGGTTGAAGGTTCAGGACGTTTTGGTACCCACGTGGTCGACGCAGTCTTGGTGATAAATTAATTAGTGGTGGGCACGAGAGCAAGCAACCAATTAGTTAGTTAATTAATTAGACTCGTGCTCCCGTTGGGGAGTCATGCACGGAGCATTAACCCCGATGGATGGATGGATGGGTGCAAACAGTCCTACCGGTCTAATCTATCTACATCATGTACCTACAGCATCTATCTAAACAACATCACTAACTACATCTAAACAACATCACGCAACCAATGGTTGACCGAAGGTTGTCCTCACGCAGAAGAACATTCCATCTCAAGACAGTTGAGCCCGAAGCTATCCATGCAGATCGAACGGTCAAACCGTTGCAAGTGACGTGAACTCGAGGACAACTTCCTTTGTTTATCAGTCCGAGGCCGAAGAATGTCAAGTTTTCCTTGTTATGGGTAGTGAAAGAAAGAAATTTATATCTTGTTATACTTACAATTCTGTATTTTTCCATCCTGAATTTCTAGTTACTAGAATCCAGCTAGTCGGCGTCTCGCGAGTCCATTGCCCGATATAACCACCTTGTCTACTGCTACATAATGGAGTCTCGGCGTGCTGCAAGCACCAGACATAATTGCAATGTAGGCGAGCAAGAGAGCGCAGCGCTCGCTCCTCCAGTTTTTTCTGTTGGCCGTACACAAGCCCATCAATGCCGCACAGAATAACCTACAATGACCTCTGTAGTGCGTTCTGGCAATTTCACGACGCCTTGACGTGGCCATGACATAACCCGCCATTGCCAGTAATTAAGCCATGCCACTAATCATATTCATCGCCATAATCATCCTCCATGACGTCGTAGTTTAGAGAATACACCTTGCTCGCGCCGTGAAGTTCCTGGACATCCTCCGCCTCCTCTTCCTCTTCCTCCTCCTCCTCCACCTCTTCCTCCTCCACCTCCACTTCCGGTTTCTTCGCATCCGACAGCTTGACTGCCTTTGCTGCACTCACTGCAGCTAATTCTGGAGTCTTGGCCAGTACCGCCGCCGCAGCCTCGGACACCTTGGATCCAGGGCCTGCCACGGCCGCCACCCTCGATGGCGTCGCCCTGGCAGGGACTTCATCCTCGAAGACGACCCGCCGCCGCTTGTCAACATTCGGGGTGAAGCCCCCCACTTTGAGGGATGGCTTAATGGGTGCGGCGGCTAGGGGAGTGATCGGGACCAGTGGCTTGGCGGCTGCGTCTGCCTCCAGTGCCAGCGCCTGCGCCTTGGCCAACGCTTCTGCTTGCGCCTGCTCCAGTGCGGTCTGCCTCGCGGCGTCGCTCTGCGCCTGTGCGTGGGTGTGGGGATGAGATGTGGCCAGCAGTGCCACATCCGAGTGCTCGAGTGATCAGAGGGTAGTGCCGAAGAAAGAGGTGCACGGACTTTGAGGCCTGTGTCAAAAAGCCCGCGCTAACCACCCTGAAGCTGTCCTACCTCGCACATGCAAAAAGAGTCAAATGCGATTACAGGCTCATACCACACAGAAAGTCTCACGCACTGGAGGATAGACAACCACACCACAATACCTTGTGTTAGATTGGAGCCCCGCACCGAGGTGAAAGATATAGAGTAGTACTTCAGGCAAAATGAGATAGGTGACAGATGGGCAGAGGAAAACAACTCTTGGCTGGGCAGGTACGAGGCTGTCTGAGTCTGGGCTTGAGCGCTGACCATAGAGAGAGGCTATGCCATACCTGGGCCACATTGATGCACAGTATGAATAGGCATGATGATCCCCTCACTGACCTCTCATGGTCGCTCAATGGACTATACAAGCGTCCACATGCATGGAGGCAACGCAGGGAGATAAGCGGGCCTGAGAGCTGCCTCCTGCGGCCATAGGCAAGCTGCGAGTGCAAATCTTGGTGCTTACTTAGTTAGGAACAAGCAGCAACCCAGTGACCTTCAATGGCATAGCGTGATCCCATCCTCATACCTATGCTTCCACTCACAGATGCCCGAGTCGCACACCCTAAGCGCAAGGCCATGCCATGCCATGCCATGCCAATTGCCAAGCAGGCCAAGAGATTATTCATGCTGCCAAAACACAGACACAGACACAGACACAGACGCAGACATAGAAATACACACACAAATGGATACCAGATACCACCATTTGCAAACCCATGGCACCCACCTTTGCAAACCTATGACACCCACCTTTGCCAACCCACATCACACATCCATCCTTACAAACCCATGACACACCCACTGTTCCAAACCCATCACACACCCACCTTTGCAAACCCACATGACACACCCACCGTTACAAACCCATAACCCACCTGCCTTTGCGAACCCATGACACACCCATCTTCGCAAACCCATGACATGCTGTCGCATAAATGGCCCTGCACGCCCACCTTTGCAAAGCCCGGCTCGTTGTCGAACAGTTCCACCAGCGCCGAGTAGTTGACCTTGGAGCTCAGGTTCTTGTGTGTATGTGCATGTGTATGTGTGTGTGTGTGTGAGAGAGAGAGAGAGAGAGATAGAGATAGAGATAGAGATAGAGATAGAGATAGAGATAGAGACAGAGATAGAGATAGAGATAGAGATAGAGATAGAGATAGAGATAGAGATAGAGATAGAGATAGAGATAGAGATAGAGATAGAGATAGAGATAGAGATAGATAGAGAGAGTGTGTAGGGGGAAGGACCACGGTGGCAAAAGCAAGGAAAAGGAGTTGCGACAGTGAGAGTAGTTGGCCTTGGGGCGGGGGTTCTGGTGGTGGTGGAGGCCGTGGTGGGAAGTGGGGGAAGGATCATGGTGGTGAATGCAATGTAAGCGCGACATGCCACCGTGAGAAATGGTCGACCTTGGGAGTTCAGGTTCCAAGGGCCAAAAGAAGAAGAGGTGATCAAGGAAAGGCAACATGTGAAAGGCAATCTGTTCACGCGAGTAAGATATTATCCTAAGCGGTGTGACCACGTGGGATATAGGGGGGCTTCATACTTCTGCTGCAGTGCTAGTAGTATGAAGCCACGCTGCGGCCTGTATATGAGCAGTCGCACTTTTGGGCGATTGCAGATCACTGGTATTTTGCTGAACTGTCCTATGCCTGCTCGCAGAATTGTGGGCTTGTATAGATGTATACTACTTATAAACAATATAAGCTTCAATTTTCATATGAAGCGTGATCATAGACGCATGGGCACAGATCCTGGGATGGTGAGCTGCCCTGTCTGGTGATAAGGGCCCCAACCTATGAGCTCCAAAATTTAGGAGGTTACTGTCAGTTACACAAATAGCTGCAGTGCCTTACTTGTAGTGTGGAATGTGCCTTTCACCCTGAGGAAGGGATAATTCAGCACAGTCAAAGTATCGCCTGGTCGCAGTTCTAGGTGCAACACTGGACTGGGCTGAATGAGTTGTACACTGCGATGCATTTGCGAATCTTGAGCCCATTTGGCAAGAGTCCAGCTGGTCGTACTGGCCTGCGTGTAGCATTATATTATCCATTGCTTGGATAAAACAGTGGTAGCTAGCGGCGAGTGTGCCAACTGCAATACATCCATTCACGTTGTCTCAAAGTCTACCCGCCAACGGGGGTAGCACTGTTAAGCCTAACTCGCATCAACACCTTTCATCTCGCCGTCAAAATGTCTCAGTCTGCTTCCGAGGTGTCCTTCCGAGGTGTCTGGCTCCTCCCCCTGGGAGAGGGAGGAGGAATGGCAGACCGCCATGCTGCGGAGGGCGCACGATCGCCTCCGCAGGCAGCAGGCCCTGGCAAGGGCCTACATGGAGAGTGCCGCTGCCGGGGCAGAGAGGGGCGTGGCAGCCACTCGCCGTCATCATGAGGTGAGTGGCCTCGTCAAGAGGAGAGCAGCCTCGACGAGGAGAAAGAGGCTGTCTCAGAGGAGGAGCCTGGCTAAAATGCCGAGCAGGCTTCGGGAAGGGAGTTGCCGGCAAGGCCAGCATCTCATCGGCGCCTCGTCGGGGGCGCAACGACTCGTCTACCCAGTTGACCCACAAGTTGTCGGCAAGGGCAACCATGCCCCCGCAGTCGCTGGGGCCGCATCCACTGCTTGGGAGGGCGGGGATGCCATACCGGCCTTCAGGCCCAGCTCGTCTGGCAGCACCAGGTCCAGCTCGCCAAGCGCGGAAATTGCACCCCGTCATCGCGACAGGGGGGCAGTCTCACTCCCGCTCGCCGGCGAACTCTGAAGGTGCGGGCGGCATAGGCAGGACGGTGAATGCTGCTGGCCGCAGCCCGAGGGAGAAAGGCATGTTCAAGGACATGCGGACCGACCGCCAGTGTGTCAGGCTTTGTCGGGCCAAGCACGCCCCGATCGAGGTGGTGCTGCAGCAATCATCGTACGAGACCAAGCTGCCCCCCATCTCCGACAATTACTCGGTGGAGTTGACTCCATGATTAGGGTTAGGTAGAGGTGACTTGATGATTAGGGGTAGGTGAAGTTGACTCGATGATTAGGGTTAGGTGGAGTTGACTCGATGATTAGAGTTAGGTGGAGTTGAGTCGATGATTAGGGTTAGGTGAAGTTGAGTCGATGATAAGGGCTAGGCGGAGTTGACTCGATGATTCATGGTTAGGTGGAGTTGACTCCTGTGCTGTAAGAGGCGGAGGACCGTGCGATGGGGGAAGTGCTCTCATATGGAAGTGCGATGCGGGAAGTGATGGAGCGACGGCGCCTGAGGACTCCGGCGAGGCGGTTGCGCCATCCGGCGGACGAGCACGAATTGCAGCGCGTGCAACGAGCGGTTCCCCCTTAGTACCTGCGGCCGTTCATGCAGGATCCGGATGAGTGCGAGGAGCCTGCAAGGAAAGAGAAGGAGTATCGCGCTGTGCGAAAGGCGGAGAGGTCTGCTCGGGCTGCAGAGGATGGAAGGGCTGCGTCCAGCGAGGCAGTGACAGCGAGCCGGAGCAGGAGCCCGACTCCCCCTTCTTGTTGAGTCGGGCTCCCCTGATGAGGGCCAAGGGGGAGGCGGCTGAAGCCCGGGTGAAAGCGAAGGCCAAGGAAACCAGCCAGCTGTGCCATGTCCTGCACGCGGCGGTCGATGATTGCCGTTGCTCAGAGGAGGGCGAGCAGGGTACAGGAGGGAATGGCACAGGCGCGGATACCCCAGGATGGAGGTGGAGGTGGAGGTGGAGGTGGAGGTGGAGGTGGAGGTGGAGGTGGAGGTGGAGGTGGAGGTGGAGGTGGAGGTGGAGGTGGAGGTGGAGGTGGAGGTGGAGGTGGAGGTGTAGGTGTAGGTGTAGGTGTAGGTGTAGGTGTAGGTGTAGGTGTAGGTGTAGGTGTAGGTGTAGGTGTAGGTGTAGGTGTAGGTGTAGGTGTAGCTGTAGGTGTAGGTGGAGGTGTAGGTGGAGGTGGAGCTGGAGGTGGAGCTGGAGGTCGCTGGCCCGCAGTGGCTGGCAACGCTACAAACGTGGCCCCTGTTGTCCCCCCTCCCTTTCCCACTAACCTTCAGAACCTTGGCGAGCATCTGTGCCTGTTTGTAAGTATTCCTTGCCTCGGCAACAATACTAGTACACGCATCCAAGTACACGCATCCCCCCCCGCCATCCCCCCTTACCTTCGTGGGATCATCTATACATTCTCTTAAACGTAGTTATTATCAGTAGTATTATATTTGCCCCCCCCCTTTCCTCACTTCTTGGCGAGCATCTGGGATCATCTATACGTGCTTAACCTTCCTAATTAGTAGTATTAATATATGGGCCGCCCCCCTTTCTACTCCCCCCCTCCCCCCCCCTTGTACCTTCTTGGCGAGCATCTGCGACGCGGCGGCCGCCACAGACGATGCGGGCGTGGACGCGTTGGCACCTGCAGCCTTCCGCTTACGCTCCTGGTGACACGTCCAAGGCGAGAGTACAACAGATATAGCGCATGAAGGCAACACAGCAATTCAAGGGATACCGTATAGGGGCAAGAGGATCTCGTCGGCTCAGGAGTAGGTGTGCGGCTGTAAGGGCTTACGTTTCTAGTATTACTATTAGTACCAACGACATTCTTGACAAGGCATGGCTCAGCATGCAACCCCAGCTTGGGAGGCGCATGAAAAGAGACGTGCCCTTGTAAGTCTGCATGTGGCCCCCCTCGCCTTGTCCAGGCGCCTAAGGTGTCGCTGCCTTTGTTTGTGGCTCAGCTTGTGCAGGCGCCTATATCATGCTCCCCTCACCGCCCCCCCCCCCTTATGCATGCGCACAAAATTGTATTCAGCCACGCCCCCTCACCTTGTGCAGGCGCACCACCGCGGCTGCCGCCAGCTCGGCTGCCTGCGCGGTGCTGTCCATGGCCGCTCCATCATTGCCCATGCTGGCCTGTCGCAGCGCCGCCTGTGCCGCCTCGGATGCAGCGATGGCTGCTTCCTTGGCCGCTAGGTTCTGGTGGGGGGATGGGGTTGGTGCGTGCAGGGTGGGGGGCTCCATACGGCATTGGGTAGGGAAAATAGAGCATTGGCATGGGTACGATGTGGCAATGCCTTTTTCTCAAAGCTAGATTTGATGCTTTTTTTTGCAGCTAGGATCTAGTTAGGGGTGGTTGGAGGTCGATGATTGGTTGATTGGTTTGTTTGCTTTGCTTTGCTTTGGATTCATGATTCCTTGCACAAACAGAAACTATGTAGTGGACAACACAGCCGAACCATACTTCGCACAGCCAGCATGGCTAACCATACCCTGAGCAGTAGACCCCATCTATCACAAGCAAAGCCTTCCGCGTCCTTCCTCCCCAACCATAGATCTTAGCCGCTAGTTTCCTTACCCAAATGTTTCCAGCCCTCTTCTCCCCCTCCCCCTTCCTCCACCCCGCCTTCGCTGCAGGGCGCAGGCGCCGACCTTACCCCCACAACCCCATCCCTATGCACGCACAAGCAAAAGCAAAAGCAAAAGCTAAACAACCCAGTGTAAGAAATGCAAGGCTAGATAAACTTGTGTGAATGGAAAAAAGGTAGACGGTTAGAGGGTTAGATTGCGACTAACGGACAAATGCCCAGTCGTCCCCACCAGACGAATACGAGACCAACACATGCAACTGGACCCTCCCCCCGGTTCCCCACCCCTCCTACCAGTTCCCGCCCTCCCCAACCCCACCCTCTACCCACCTCCAGGTAGTCTCGGTTCATGGACGACCAGATGACCGTCTTGAGCTCCACCTCCTGGTGGCTGTTGATGTAGTCGTCCAACTGGCCGGTGGCGGGAGGGGGTCATGTGATGCGATTAATTAGGAACTTAAACTCCGTTGGGAGTATATGTAGCACATAGCCCAGAGAAGGGGCATGTGATGCGATGGTGATGAAATTGCGATGGGAGGGGACCGTCGTGTCATGCGATGCACGCCATGGTACCAAGTCAGTCATGCCATGGTGACGTCGTGCAGTGGTGGTGGAAGCCGTGGTGGTCACATGGTTGCAGGGCATGCAGGGCTTGCGACGCGGGGGGAGATGTGCGTCGTGAGTGGCAAAAGAAAGGAAATTATCATACTGTCCATACGCATGAGTTTAACCCATGGACAGCGATACGACGTGGACAGCTGCTCCCTCACATGGCCGTTACTTGGTGGGTCACGCGTTGGTCACGCGTCAACCGCGACACGGCGACAGTCGTGCGACGCTCGGCGAAAAAAGCACACGTCGTACACCCTTACGTACACAAAAACGGTGGCATGTGAGCGATGCCAGAAACATCCAACACACAACCCCGGGTCACTTCAAGTGAATCACATGATGGAGCAAGACTCGTGGCTACCATGCAGGCAACGGCGGTGAGCATAAACCAAAAGGTGCCACGGCATCAGCAGAAGAGATGATCATGGAGAAATGATCAGGATAATGAAGTACCCCACGGTATCAGCAGAAGAGATGATCATGAAGAAATGATCAGGATAATGAAGAAGTAGCCCACGGTATCAGCAGAAGAGATGATCATGGAGAAATGATCAGGATAATGAAGAAGTACCCCACGGTATCAGCAGAAGAGATGATCATGAAGAAATGATCAGGATAATGAAGTACCCCACGGTATCAGCAGAAGAGATGATCATGGAGAAATGATCAGGATAATGAAGAAGTACCCCACGGTATCAGCAGAAGAGATGATCATGGAGAAATGATCAGGATAATGAAGAAGTACCCCACGGTATCAGCAGAAGAGATGATCATGGAGAAATGATCAGGATAATGAAGAAGTACCCCACGGTATCAGCAGAAGAGATGATCATGAAGAAATGATCAGGATAATGAAGAAGTACCCCACGGTATCAGCAGAAGAGATGATCATGGAGAAATGATCAGGATAATGAAGAAGTAGCCCACGGTATCATAAGAATTGGCATTGCACTGCCGTACAACCATTGCCATACGGCAAGGGCAGCATGGACAGGGGATGGCACTTGCCTCACAAAGCAGAAATCGGCAGCTACAACACTCTGAAGGCACAACCGTACAGGAGACATGGCCATACACAAAGGCACCATTGACTGTGTAGCTAGGATTGCTCACTACTTTTTAACCCCACACTTGTTGCGACTGCGTAGATGTGGAGATCATTGCACGGCAGGGCACGGTCGGGCTAATGCAATGGATGACTAGAAGAGCGGCGACCAAATTCTCTGGGGAGTGCGGTATAGGTTTGCAGACCAGTAAAGGCAGAAGACCAGTAGAGGTAGACATTGCAAAAGACCAGCAGCATGGAAGTCGCAGGTTCTTCACAGCAACTAACGCAGGGCTGGAAAGCGAAGATAGCATACCCTGCTTTGGTCACCCAGAACCAAGTCACCTTGGGCCATTAATTCGAATTGGACAAAGTGAAGAACATTCTGCAAATTACTATGACAAATCCAGACAATGATCCCTTAATCCAACTGAGATGAGACAAAAGTCGAGCAGAGCTCCTGGTCTCCGTTTGTCTCACCTCGCCTCGCATCATCATGATTTGACGCTACTGGCAGCGTCTGACCAATTATGGGATTATATAACCCAACTAAAAACGTTAGCAAACCATTCATCTATCTCATGATTAATCTAACAAAAAGGCGAGCCTGGCTCATCATCTCACCTCGTCATCATCAATATCCGAGAGGGTGTCCTCCTCCGCATCCTCGCGCACCACCTCCTCCCGCACCACCAGCGCCTTTCGAAGCGACTCCTCCTCGTCCTCCGCTGCTGCCCCATCTGCCGGTTCCCTCTCCCCATCGCCCTCTTCTGCGCCATCCTCCCCTTCAGGTAGCATGGCACGAGAGTCCTTCAAAGATGCCTCCTCTCCATGTGGGCCCCCCGGCTCATGTCCTGGTCTAGCCACCTCGCTTTCAAGCCCATCCCGTCCCGACGCTCCTTTCGCCCCACCTTGCCCCCTCCCCCCCTCTCCCGCCTGCCCGCCATCCTCAACCCCTTCTCTTTCAGCACCATCCTCTGGATCCCCCTCCCCGTCTGTCAAAAGCGACATCATCGATTTCTTCCCAACGGCCCTTGCATCCGTCACCATCGACCCCCGGCTCCCGCCCCCCACGGTTGCGCCCCCAGCATCAGCATCCGCCCGATCGACCGATGATGCCCCATCCCCACTGGCAGAAGAAAGACTGCCACTTGTCAACACCCCACCATCACTACTGGCATCTGCACCGTTCCCAGCAAAACGACCATTCACATGGACCCCATCGCCAGGCCCGGACCCCGCTCCACCACTTCCCTCTCGCCCTCCGCTTACATCGGCAGAGACAGCAGCTCCATCCCTACCAGCAGCAACCCTGGCCCCGGCCCTAGCACTACCAGCGGTAGCAGTAGCACCTGCAGCACCAGCTTCCCTTCCTTCTCTTCCTTCTGCTTCTCCTTCTCGTCCTCCTACGTCTCTTCCTTCTCCTTCCCCATCCCCATCCCCATCCCCATCGTCGAGCGCCGCCGCGAGGCCCACCCTCCCCACCGAGACTTTCTCCTTGAGCGTCGCCTGCATGCCCTCCAGCGCGCGGTCCATCTCACTCGCGAGGTCCACAGGGACCTTCTTGGGGTTCTTGTACAGGCCCTTCCGGCCGCCACCCCCAGGTTGAACCCCCCGTTTTCCGCGGCCCTTCCCGGGTTTCACTGTACCTATTTGCCCCCCCGCGGTGAATGCCACGAGAGCAGACTCGGGGCCAGTGCCAGCAGAAGCGGCGGCGGAGACTTCCGTATCGCCACGCAAAAGGGCGGCCTCGGTCTCCTCGGCTTCTTTCTGCTGCTGCTCGGCACGCAGCGCCTCTGCGCGCTGGAATGCCGGGGGGAGCGAGTCGCCCACGCAGCCGCCGGAGACCGTCAGGAACTGACAGCATAGGCCCGTGGGGGCGGGGGTGGGGGGGGAGGGGATTGCAGGAGAGTGATCAAAGAAGACCGTCAGGAACCGCCAGCATAAACAATGAGGCAGTATCAGCAAAGGATGATAATAGAAGACGGTCAGGAACTGCCAGAATAAGATGGGGGGAGGGGTGTTGTAGAGCAAGAACAAAAGATTGTCAGAACCTCCGAGCACATATTGGGGTGGGGGGGTGGGGAATATTGGCAAAGAGTTAGGATAGATCGTCCGGAACCGCCAGCATAAGATCGGGAGGGGTCGCAAAGCAGGGCATCATCCCGGTTCATGCGGCATGTATCAAAGAAAAAGACAACTCCCTCCCACAGGTGAACTTTCCCGTGCTTGGGAGGGGGGGTGGGAGAAGGGGGGGAGGGAAATGAGGAGAAAACCCCAGGTGACTTGCTCACCTCCCTGTAGCCGTGGCGGCACAGGCCCAACCTAGCGGTCGCTCACCTCGCCGTAACAACGCACAGATGTATAGGAACCCTCTCCAGTCTCCACCAGGTTAAGTTACAGTACTTTGTGAAATCAAGCAACTAGGTGATGCCTAGCTGGCTCACCTCGGTGTAGCAGTGGCGGCACAGCCCCAGCGCAAAATGCTGCACGCCCGCGTCCCCTCGGTGGCAGCACGTGACGACCCCCTCTAACGCCACGAGCGCGCCCTCGCTGTCCACGCTCGGCGACTCCCCAGCCTGCGTCAGCAGCAGCGGCCGATCGCCCGACGTGCTGTTCTTGAGCTCATGTTCCAGCTCCTTGGCGTTCGCCTCAAATTCCTCGATCTGGTGTCAGAAATCAGCATGACAAGCATAGATGATGGAGTTAAGTACAATAGGTCGATGCTGTCGACACATAGGGCAAACTCCTCAATCTGCCGAGGTGTTACCGCCCTAGCGGCACAGGAATTTTAATTAGACTAGCCACAAGCCACTGGCCGGTCTACTTAGAATATGCCCCCGGCCATTCAAATAAGATTACTTAGCCACGCGCCACCACCTGAGCCAGTCAAACTTGTCGATCTGGCATGGGAACAGCAACAGCCACCACATGGTTATATCACAAGAGGACACCCGGGTCCTACGCTAGGCATCCGCAGAAGGCTTTACCGCCATTTACCGCATGGCGTCGCGAATGTACGCTACGGCCCGCTCATGTTTGATGAGCCTGAAGCACGCACTGTGCGAGATGCCCTGGCAAAACCCGCAGGAAGGCAGCACTGATGGCTGCCATGATGCATTGCTCCTTCGCACGCGTACACTACCCCGCCTGCGGAGCACGCCCAAACTAGTATCACTCTAGCAAAATCATATCACTCATGAGGGCGTGGTCATATGCTAGTATCACTCAAACTTACGCCCTCATATTGTATCACTCTTACTGTAGTACATCGTGGCCTCAGGCCTGCCACGAATGCGGGGTGGTCATGCCCATGTGTGCCTTTGGATAGTGCACATGTGTGCCTTTGGATAGTGCACATGTGTGCCTTTGAATAGTGCACATGTGTGCCTTTGATTAGTGCACATGTGTGCCTTTGGATAGTGCACATGTGTGCCTTTGGATAGTGCACATGTGTGCCTTTGGATAGTGCACATGTGTGCCTTTGAATAGTGCACATGTGTGCCTTTGATTAGTGCACATGTGTGCCTTTGGATAGTGCACATGTGTGCCTTTGGATAGTGCACATGTGTGCCTTTGGATAGTGCACATGTGTGCCTTTGGATAGTGCACATGTGTGCCTTTGGATAGTGCACATGTGTGCCTTTGAATAGTGCACATGTGTGCCTTTGATTAGTGCACATGTGTGCCTTTGGATAGTGCACATGTGTGCCTTTGGATAGTGCACATGTGTGCCTTTGAATAGTGCACATGTGTGCCTTTGGATAGTGCACATGTGTGCCTTTGGATAGTGCACATGTGTGCCTTTGAATAGTGCACATGTGTGCCTTTGGATAGTGAACATGTGTGCCTTTGAATAGTGCACATGTGTGCCTTTGATTAGTGCACATGTGTGCCTTTGGATAGTGCACATGTGTGCCTTTGGATAGTGCACATGTGTGCCTTTGGATAGTGCACATGTGTGCCTTTGGATAGTGCACATGTGTGCCTTTGAATAGTGCACATGTGTGCCTTTGATTAGTGCACATGTGTGCCTTTGGATAGTGCACATGTGTGCCTTTGGATAGTGCACATGTGTGCCTTTGAATAGTGCACATGTGTGCCTTTGGATAGTGCACATGTGTGCCTTTGGATAGTGCACATGTGTGCCTTTGAATAGTGCACATGTGTGCCTTTGGATAGTGAACATGTGTGCCTTTGAATAGTGCACATGTGTGCCTTTGATTAGTGCACATGTGTGCCTTTGGATAGTGCACATGTGTGCCTTTGGATAGTGAACATGTGTGCCTTTGGATAGTGAACATGTGTGCCTTTGGATAGTGCACATGTGTGCCTTTGAATAGTGCACATGTGTGCCTTTGGATAGTGAACATGTGTGCCTTTGAATAGTGCACATGTGTGCCTTTGATTAGTGCACATGTGTGCCTTTGGATAGTGCACATGTGTGCCTTTGGATAGTGCACATGTGTGCCTTTGAATAGTGCACATGTGTGCCTTTGGATAGTGCACATGTGTGGCACACATTTGTAGATCCTCCTTTGGGGAGAGGGGGGGAACAAAGGGGGGGGGGGGGGGATCTGTAGTTCCCCTTGCGTTTGTATGACCCACGGCCTTACAACGCGTACTGCCGCCAAGTGTACATGTGCTCACAGATACGTAGATATAGTAGTACACATCTTGAAACCCTATGTATTGTGCGATCTGTGTGCACACTGCTGGGTAACATCAAACCAACAACCCCCCTTGTGGATACGGTACTAGTATGAATAGGAAAAGGTCCGCCCTACCGTGAGCGCGCTGCTGGGCGTGCTGCCGAACTCGTCGAGCCGTTTCTTGAGTGTGGCCTCACACACGTGGACGACGCCCACCTGGAAGTTTGACAAACCGCAAGCCATGGCACGAGCGGGTGAGTTGCAGCCTCTCTGCCTCTGGGGGCGGCTAAGTCATGTCCATGCCATTCCAACCGCATAGTACAGGTGTACGAAACTACTCATAATGCGACACTTAGGTAGGTCTATTACACCCACACAGGCAGGCTCCCGGATGGCATAGCCAGCAACAAACCAGCCTTGGCAACCTGTCAAACCAGGCAGAGGAGCCTAACTGAAAATTCGTAAATGTGTTTCGATTTTGAGAACAAGACCTGGAAAAACACCTCCTACTACGCCCGTGTGCACGCATGTAACTGCCTGCTCACTGACTTACAGGAGGAGCTGCCTTGTAACTACTGGAAACAATAATAAGGAAAATTTTGCCACCGTCCAAAGCCTATCGTACCACAAATATTATTAATTAAATTAAGGGACAATTTAAGGGACAATCACCAACATTTGCCTACCACTTCCGCCTTTGTGCGCACAAATCCGTGCGTGTGCGTTGCGATGAAGAGGGCGGCGCCACAAATGCCGTTGGGAAGCCGGCCGGTCTGCGACAAGTATGTGCACACAAAACAAGAAAGAAAAGAAACACGTGAGAGTAGTTGGGAAGCCGGCCGGTCTGCCCAACTGCAGCAATGGCGTGAACAAAACCAGATACAAGACACAAAATATCCTTTCCTGCCTTTCACCCGTGAAGCGGCCTTACGCCAGACCACAACCCTCCTACCCGCATACCGTGGCGCATCACCCACCGTTCCGACATCCGTCACACAACCCCCATTTTCTGTGTTCACTCTCGAGTGGTGTATGGAGTGCTGCCACTCGCACCAACTGTTACGACCGGCATCGCTACGCCATAACGTGAACTCGGCACACTCGCGTATTCCATGACACAGGTGCCTTACCTGCATCCCGCCGCGCTTCATGCTGGCGTTCGCTACCACTCATAGCCAGTCCTGCATCCCATGCTCCTCTATTGCCTGCATCCCATGCTCCTCTATCACCTGCATCCCATGCTCCTCCATCACCTGCATCCCATGCTCCTCTATCACCTGCATCCCATGCTCCTCTATCACCTGCACCCCATGCTCCTCCATCACCTGCATCCCATGCTCCTCTATCACCTGCATCCCATGCTCCTCCATCACCTGCATCCCATGCTCCTCTATCACCTGCATCCCATGCTCCTCCATCACCTGCATCCCATGCTCCTCCATCACCTGCACCCCATGCTCCTCTATCACCTGCATCCCATGTTCCTCCATCACCTGCATCCCATGCTCCTCCATCACCTGCACCCCATGCTCCTCCATCACCTGCATCCCATGCTCCTCTATCACCTGCATCCCATGCTCCTCCATCACCTGCATCCCATGCTCCTCCATCACCTGCACCCCATGCTCCTCCATCACCTGCACCCCATGCTCCTCCATCACCTGCACCCCATGCTCCTCCATCACCTGCATCCCATGCTCCTCCATCACCTGCACCCCATGCTCCTCCATCACCTGCATCCCATGCTCCTCTATCACCTGCACCCCATGCTCCTCCATCACCTGCATCCCATGCTCCTCCATCACCTGCACCCCATGCTCCTCCATCACCTGCACCCCATGCTCCTCCATCACCTGCACCCCATGCTCCTCCATCACCTGCATCCCATGCTCCTCCATCACCTGCACCCCATGCTCCTCCATCACCTGCATCCCATGCTCCTCTATCACCTGCATCCCATGCTCCTCCATCACCTGCATCCCATGCTCCTCCATCACCTGCATCCCATGCTCCTCCATCACCTGCACCCCATGCTCCTCCATCACCTGCATCCCATGCTCCTCCATCACCTGCATCCCATGCTCCTCTATCACCTGCATCCCATGCTCCTCTATCACCTGCATCCCATGCTCCTCCATCACCTGCATCCCATGCTCCTCTATCACCTGCATCCCATGCTCCTCCATCACCTGCATCCCATGCTCCTCTATCACCTGCACCCCATGCTCCTCTATCACCTGCATCCCATGCTCCTCTATCACCTGCATCCCATGCTCCTCCATCACCTGCATCCCATGCTCCTCCATCACCTGCATCCCATGCTCCTCCATCACCTGCATCCCATGCTCCTCCATCACCTGCATCCCATGCTCCTCCATCACCTGCATCCCATGCTCCTCCATCACCTGCATCCCATGCTCCTCCATCACCTGCATCCCATGCTCCTCCATCACCTGCATCCCATGCTCCTCCATCACCTGCATCCCATGCTCCTCCATCACCTGCATCCCATGCTCCTCCATCACCTGCATCCCATGCTCCTCCATCACCTGCATCCCATGCTCCTCCATCACCTGCATCCCATGCTCCTCCATCACCTGCATCCCATGCTCCTCCATCACCTGCATCCCATGCTCCTCTATCACCTGCATCCCATGCTCCTCCATCACCTGCATCCCATGCTCCTCCATCACCTGCATCCCATGCTCCTCCATCACCTGCATCCCATGCTCCTCCATCACCTGCATCCCATGCTCCTCTATTACCTGCATCCAGTCGCGCTTCATGCTCGCCACCAGCCGCAGCGCGGTGTTGGCGACCGCGTGCATTTTGCGCCCAAAGTCCAGACCTGGGCGATATAACAACCCGAAGTGAGCAGACGGCACAGGCGTTGACAATACAGATGAACAAGACAAAACAGATATTTTTTTTGGCATGTACGAGGGTCATTTGTAAGTAATCATGCGTACACGCATTATGTCCACTGCGGTGTGTTATAATACGCATGCACCTTGTACCTTAAGTCCAGACCTGGGCAAGAAACTGGCATGCGTCACGCATCAAGCAGAGGGCGCAAGAAGATGCCCAACCACAAATAAAGTACTACTACCACGCTACAATAGTGCATTACCAGACTACACTAGTGCATTACCAGACTACACTAGTGCATTACCAGACTACACTAGTGCATTACCAACTGTTATAGTGGCTCATTGCCATACTAGGATGCTTAGTCAGCCCACGCCATGCTTAGCACCAGGCCACATCTATTTCATCTTAGTGACATCTATGTTTTTGGATGTACATGCCTCAGCCGGGAACCCTGAAGAACCTATCCAGAGCAAATAACCATTAAAAGGATATACGCACATGGACATAATCCTACCCTTTACAAGCTATTCACGAAAGAATGATGCTAAGTTAGCTATCATCAATGTTAGTTAGTCCATCCCTATCCAAGCTGCAAGGACGAGGCACACACTCTTTACTTCAATATCTATGTTTACTGCTGTCACTAGCCATCACCCTAACCATCACCCTAGCCATCACCCTAGCCATCACCCTAGCCATCACCCTAGCCATCACCCTAGTCATCACCCTAGCCATCACCGTGGCCATCACCCTAGCCATCACCCTACAAAGCCATCACCCGTTATGTGACGGGATCCAGACAATATGACACAGCCTGGCAGCTTCGCCTGCTCATCCCACGCCAGCTCACCCCATAACAGCCAACCCTGGTAGGATGGTGCCACTTAACACGCTCATGTTGTTATACGTGTGCCACGCTGACCACATTGTGTATAGGAAACGCGTACTGTACTTGCGCCACACAATCATGGTCGGCAAAGCGGTGGATGTACAGGCTGTATTAACAAAGTCGTGGTCCTGCGAGATACAAACTAGGGAACCCTTCTGATACTCACGGTCCGCAAAACGGTGGATGAACAGGCTGGGGTCGATTGGCTTTTGGATGATCGGGTGCTTCTCCAGCCGCAGCAGGCGGCAGAGCTGGAGGAACACCGAGCCCAGCACATAGCTGAGTGACGGAGGCAGCAAGCATGGGCGCAGGGGGAGGTAGATGGTGGGCGTAAGGGGGGAGAACGCAAAAGAGAGGATGCGACAAGATTAAAAAGGAGGAGCAGAGCCCAGCACACGGCTGTGCTACGGCGGCAAGAAGTATGATGGCAGGGGGAGGTAAAAGGTGGGTAAAAGGACAAGGTAAGTGGATAATAAGACGTGGGTCAATAAGGAAAAAAGGGGCACAGCGGCCAGCACATACAGCTGTGACTGAGAGGAAGGCAAGAAAAGCAGAATGCGGGTGAAAGGAGAGAGATGCCAGAGATAGCTAGAGAGAAAGAGAGGAAGGCTGGGCAGGTAGACTACGGGCAAGATGGCGAGAATATATAGTGAGATGCACTAGGTGGAAGTGTGGGGGGCTGGAAGGAAAGGGAATGAGGGAGCCACGGGGGATCGCCCCCGGGAAAGAAAAAAAAATCACGGAATTTTTTTTTAAAAAAAGAAAGAACGAAAGGGAACCATGGAGGGGGTACGCTGCCAATCTAATATTGAAAACAGATCAAACATGTCATGAAAAAAAAAATCGTGGCATGCCGCAGTCAATACACGCACATGGATTCTTGATGCCGGGTGCACAGAAACAAACTAATCCTCCGAGAGTCGAGACACGTGGCAGTCAATGAGGTGATCGAGCCATGACGCGAAAGGGATACACAGAGCGAGGCAAGGCCTTCACTTTATGTGCTACAAGCGACATGCGATTTTCTTACGCGGACGTAGGGAGTCTCGGGGATAAAATGAGGAGTCGCGGTGCCATGCTTGGAGGGATCATCAACACAGTGGAATGCTGATCTTGATACCTCTGCCATGCTACTATTTTTGCTCTGCCTTGAAGGGATCACCGACATTTGGAGGATAAACATCTGGTTTGCAACATTTGGGGATCAATATTTAGGGGGCCAACATTTGGGTTGATAGGGCAAGAGTCGGGTGACATGAGAAAACGGGCGCTAGTCGAGCCACTCACACGTTGGTCTGCAGGATGTCAGAGAAGTCGATGAGCATGTACGGCTTGCTCTCCTGCCTGGGAGCGTTGAGACGCATAGCAAACACACGATATATAGCAAGGTAGCGAATGGGGTTTGATGAGCATGCACAATGGGGGTGGGCAGAGCACGCACAAACGGTGTTGGAGAAGCATACGCAAACGGTGTCGGAGAAGCATGCGCAAACGGTTTTGGAGAAGCTTGCCCTCACGGGGTTGGAGGAGCATGCATGGCCTGATCTCCTGCTTGGGGACTACACCAGACAAAATCAAATAGAAAGCAATTAGCTGTACGGGACAAGCATGCGCCGCTTGTTCTCTCGCTTGCCCATAAATGCACTATTGTCTCAATGATATACTGCACGCTGACAGATCTACAATGGCACGCTGAAAGATCTACAATAGCACGCTGATAGATGTACAATAGCACGCTGATAGATCTACAATAGCACGCTGATAGATCTACAATAGCACGCTGACAGGTCTACGATAGCGACGAGGTAACAAATGGCTCATGGATTACCATGCGCGCCTCGCATCCTGCCCGGTACGAGCCCAGTACTATCGTTCGCCCGGCGCTACCAAGCACGTATGCGTGCATGTCTTCCCATCACGAACACCACCCACACCACGGTAAGGACGTGACGTTCCGATAAAAATAGAAATGATAGCAACAGTCAGATTATCATGATTATCATCGTATAGTAATAAAAATGAGAAGTGTGGTTCTAGTTAATATAATAATGACAAGACGGGCCTGGCCATGCTTTGTACCTGCAGACCAGGTAGAGGCAGGCGCCGGCCACCTGCGCCGTGCGCCGTCCACGCGTGAAGTTCCGCAAAATGGCCAGCTGTCATCGGGAGAACCACGGGACGATCGCCAATCGTCAAGGAAAAAATCCACCACAAAAAGACAAGGCGAAATCCACCACAAACGGACACGGCAAAAGCCACCACAAACAGACAAGGCAAAGGCTCGGGAAACGGGTTCAGCCTCAACATATAGGGTTGCCCTTAGTGCAGAATGGCGAGAGATGTATGTGATGTGAAGAAACTGCGACAGAGACGCAATGTATGGGCTACTTTCACCCGCTAAAGAAAATTCCAGGGTGGCAACAGCATACTTTCCCTTTGCAATAATCACTCTCAGCTCGCAGCCGCCAACCCTGAGCCATGAGTTGCACTAAGTTCTTACGTGCAACTAAGTCTTATGTTGGACGTGTTAATTAGTTCAACGTTGGACATCTTAAGAAGTTCCAAGTTGGCCATGTTATTAAGTTCCAAGTTGCAAGCAATACAAAATGCATGGATGGAGCCAACCAGGGCGGCAACATTTTTTTTTTTCTAATGGTTGATGAATGGACGCGCCTCCTTGGTGCTGCGGCCATGGTCCCCTCACTTTTCACAAATATTTTGCGGTAATATCCTGCTTGGACACGCATTTCCCCTCTTCACACACACACAAGAAACAAACAAACAAACAAACAAACAAACAAACAAATAAACAAACAAACAAACAAACAAACAAACAAACAAACAAACAAACAAACAAACAAACAAACAAACAAACAAACAAACAAACAAACAAACAAACAAACAAACAAACAAACAAACAAACAAACAAACAAACAAACAAACAAACAAACAAACAAACAAACAAACAAACAAACAAACAAACAAACAAACAAACAAACAAACAAACAAACAAACAAACAAACAAACAAACAAACAAACAAACAAACAAACAAACAAACAAACAAACAAACAAACAAACAAACAAACAAACAAACAAACAAACAAACAAACAAACAAACAAACAAACAAACAAACAAACAAACAAACAAACAAAGAAACAAAGAAACAAACAAAGAAACAAACAAACAAACAAACAAACAAGAAGGTTCTTTCCCAAGCTTCATGCTGTAATGCATCCCAGGCTGCAAACACCCCGCTTCTCCCCAGCTGCGCACTGGTTGTGTGTGCCCGCGCACACGCAAGCCATCCTTTGGCCACACGGACAGCATTAGGTATACCCACCAATTGACAGACCACATTCGCGACCCTCGACCCACCTTGTAGATGCGGTGCGCCGCGTTGATCATGTCCTCACGCGGGCGCACACCCAGCCGCTCCGCCACCTGGGAGATCTCGTACTTGCCTGGCAAGGGGGGGGTTAGGGGGGGAGGAGAAATTATAACCAAAGGCAGGGGGCAGGAGGAAGCACATCGGTCAACTGCCTTGAGGAAGGAATGCGGGGGCACTGTAGCCCATGAGGCAGGAACCAGGACAAGGGACGAGGCAGGGGCAAGGACAAGGACCGATCACAATGGCATGATTCAAGGCAGAGGGCAGAAGAAACGAGGACAGCGATGAAACTAGACACTTTCCCTAACAAGGGGGAACCAAGTGGCTGGTGCCTTGATTGAGCACGAGACCTCCTTTAAAAACCTTCAGGCCAGCCGCGAAGACGAATGTAAACATTCTTCACTACTAGAAATTCTCAGGCTCCACCGCCCTCACTGTCAGACCCCCTTGTTGGCAATTCGGAGAAGGTGGGAAAAAGTGAAAATTTCCCCCCAAAGGTGTCGTTAGAGACTCTAGAGTTGCCGAATGATTGGGGGTGTACGAGCACGGTCAAAGACCATGTAAACACCTCCCATCATGCAGAAGGTGTTTGTAATGATGTAGCCACTGCTATAGTTGTCACTGTGATTGTACTACAGGATGTGGTGACAGGAGTGGTGCCTATGACCACGAACGCAGGGGGCAGCGGAAGAGAGGCGAGACACGCGACAGTTACAGAGAGTGAAGGCCCAAGGAGGCGGGGACCAGAGGAAAGCGCCCCCCCCCCCAGCCCCCCCCCCGCACCCACGGTGGTGCTTGTTCCCCAGCCACCTTTGCTCAGCGCCTTTCTGTGTCCACCCACCCATCCACCGCCCACCTTTGCTGAGTTCCTTTCCATGTCCGTCCGCCCGCTCCACCCCCCCCATACCCCACCCGCCCCCCACACCCCGCTACCCCCCCCCCCCCAACCCACCCACCCATCCCCCGCCCCCACCCACCCATCCCCGCCCCCACCCACCCCACCCCCACCCCACCCCCACCCATCCACCACCCACCTTTGCTGAGCGTCTTCTCATGCGAGTCCACTTGGTACCCAAACACCCGGGGGATGCCGCCGTGGCCTCCTCGGCTGAGCGTGCTGCCGACATGGCCGTCCAACGCCACAAAGTTACCATCCACTTGGCTCTGCAGGCACCACGGGTACAAGGGGGGAGGAGTGTGTCGGTGATCGGTCACTCCAGTGCACTTGGGATGGGCACCAAGCCACTAACGTTATAATGTAATAATGTGATTTGAATTTGCCTAAGAGTAAACGCGGGCGAGCTAGACTGTGTGTACAGTAGCTCGGGTACAAGATCATCCCCCAACTGGTAGCGCCGCACAGGTTGTACACGTTATGTTGTGATTTGTTATGTTATGCTGTGTTGTGTTGTGTTGTGTTGTGTTGTGTTGTGTTGTGTTGTGTTGTGTTGTGTTGTGTTGTGTTGTGTTGCGTTGCGTTGCGTTGCGTTGCGTTGCGTTGCGTTGCGTTGCGTTGCGTTGCGTTGCGTTGCGTTGCGTTGCGTTGTGTTGTGTTGTGTTGTGTTGCGTTGCGTTGTGTTGTGTTGTGTTGTGTTGCGTTGCGTTGCGTTGCGTTGCGTTGCGTTGCGCTGCGTTGGGTTGCGTTGCGTTGTGTTGCGCTGCGCTGCGTTGCGTTGCGTTGCGTTAGGTTGTGTTGTGTTGTGGTGTGTTGTGGTGTGTTGTGTTGTGTTGTGTTGTGTTGTGTTGTGTTGTGTTGTGTTGTGTTGTGTTGTGTTGTGTTGTGTTGTGTTGTGTTGTGTTGTGTTGTGTTGTGTTGTGTTGTGTTGTGTTGTGTTGTGTTGTGTTGTGTTGTGTTGTGTTGTGCTGTGTTGTGTTGTGTTGTGTTGTGTTGTGTTGTGTTGTGTTGTGTTGTGTTGTGTTGTGTTGTGTTGTGTTGTGTTGTGTTGTGTTGTGTTGTGTTGTGTTGTGTTGTGTTATGTTATGTTATGTTATGTTATGTTATGTTATGTTATGTGTTGTGATGTCATGGGCTGTTATGGAATGCTATATTACGTTATCTTACGTTGTCTTATGTTCTATTTTATTGTGTTGTGTTATTATAATTCTACGAGCGATAAGCGCCATCCTTTCTTACAAAGCACTGCTGATAGAGCAGCCTTGGGGCCCCGCTACTCTGTAGTGGCAAAGGATGGTTGACGACCCGGTACTTATCCTAAGTTGTGAAGCGCTCGAACTCCCAAGGGTGCTACATGGCCTACCAACCGAGGCACGTTAACTTGATGGAGCTTAGTGGTATCGTGTGAAGGGGTAAAGACGTACCGCACCGCCTGCCCCCTTGCTGAACGTTGGGTCTGTCGAGAAGATATTATCATCGAGAACTCGTCCGCAGGACGTGCAACAGCTGGTGAGCGCATGTACCAAAGCAAGAGTTTGGAAACCCAAAAACATGTTAGCCCGTATTTGTTACGTTAGTGCATCAGGCAGCAGCATCCGCCATTTATGGCTAAAACCAACGGTCTGTTGCCTTCTGCCGAAGTGTTGTGATAAAATTAAGTTAACACATAGTACTGGTTTAGGCAAACTTACGAAAATCCGTTGGTCTCGTCAACCTCCGCGACCACGTCCGCATTGCAATAGCTGCAGAACACCATATTCGGGGTTGAATTATTACCAAGGACCCCAACTAAGAGTAGACCACCGATCTAACCGGGCGATTACCAGCTTATTGTTTCGTCAAAATTGTTATTTCAATGGCACACACAGACTCGCTGATCAGGGCAAGTCTCATCGAATACAAACTCAGGCATTTGAGCCCGATGGACCGATCTACCCGAAGTAAACATGTCCGAGCACCCCAACGCTCAGCTATCGACTCCATCAAATTCGATTTGATATTAACCTGAAATCAGCTTATATAAACATGTTGAAGTACTCCATGGTTGTCTCCTGGATGTTGAAGTACTCCAATGTTTTCCTGAAATTCGCCAATCTAGTAAATAATTAATTCAACCGCTAAACCCTGACGCTCGAACCGCCATACTCGTCCAGAACAGTGCACTAGTGCTGTTGCTCGCCACGACCTGCCACGTGGGCGCGGCGCTGGTAATACCTGCCGCGGTATCCGGTGAATTCGGGGAAATGTATCCGGTGAATTCCATCAAGCGGGAAGTTGGAGTATAAGTACGTTATACCGTCACAGAAGTTGTTGCTGTGGTGTTGGTGGAAGATCAATTAAGCGACGGAGATCTTCCGAAGCGTGCCCCAAGTCGCCAAGCATGCAGGGCTCTGAAAGGCGAGAACAGCTGGGCGAACGAAGCTGAGTACCTACATGTACGATGGGCAGAGCTCACGCGTGTAGAGGTGCAGAGCTGGCTGCTCGCCCACACACGAACTTCCTCGCATACGAATGGCCGATCATTGATCAATCCCGCGACGGGGTCAACGCCGTGGAGCCACTCGAGAAGAACCCACGACTTCATATCGGTGCAGGCTTTACGGTGGAAAGCGATCGGGTGGCAATGCAGGTGACAGGACGAGGGTGATTTCATGCATGCGATGCCTGCTAGCTGCCACTTAGATAGAGCTCGAGTCTGGGCTATCGTCGATGGGAGCACGAGCCCCGAATGCATCGGGTAACGCTGCGCTTTGTGGTGTCACGACGTCCACCTCCCCCGAAACAATAGCAGGCCTTTTTTGCAGTCTGGGAAGTTCAGTCTGTTAGCCGTCCTGACTTTTGACGCCGATTGCTGCGCTTTCTCAGACCGGCATTGCCGATTGTTTATGGCCCGGTAGCTTGACAAAGGCGTCTTGCCGACCATGGGCGCTACACGCGGCCTCGCTGCGAGCTGTTCGCTCTTTGTTCTCCTCCTGCTCGCTGGCACGTCGAGCTCTACCATCCACGATGACGTCACGGCGGTCTCGCCCCCTGCCACCGGGCTCACGGGCCGCAAGCTGCTCACGCGCGCCAAGATGCACCACGAGCGGGCGCGCCGCCGCATCGACCACTGGTTCGCCAAGCACCCGATCCCCGAGGAAATCCTCCATCCGACGCACCCGCCCCGGCACCCCCCCCTAGACCCGCTGCTCGTCCACGACAATTACCCGCTCGAGCTCGGCCAGGGCTGCCCCGCGCTCTGCCACAAGCGCGGCAAGTGCGTCAATGGCAAGTGCGTGTGCGCGATCGCCTGGTCCGGCTCCGCTGACTGCTCCGCGCCACGCAACCTCCCCTGCAACACCAAGGCCACGCCCTTCACGGGCTGGGTCATGAACAGGGAGACCCTGCGCACCGACCTGGGCTACTACGGCGAGCGCCTCTGCAACCTCCTGGGCACCGCCAAGGGCACGCCCCAGTGCCAGCGGCACCGCGACAACTTCCTGAACATCTTCCGCAACGGGCTCGAGATCCCTGACTTTGACCCCATCATCCGCATGATCGGGTCGACCTGCGCCCTCGTAGGCGCCTCCGAGAAGCTCCTCACTTGCAACGTCACGGACGAGGGTAGCGCCTCGGGTGGCTCCTCATCCTCCTCTGCGGGGACCTCTGCAAGCAGTTCCTCCTCGGCCACCTCTGACGGGTTTGGGTCACTGAGCGGGTCCGCGGCGGGCTCCCCAGATGGCAGCAGTCACGGGAGCGGCCGCACGATCGGTGATGAGATCGACGCCCACGATATCGTGATCCGCGTCAACGACGCCCCGACCGTCGGATTCGAGGAGCACGTCGGCCGCCGGACGACCCTCCGGTTCCAGGGCGCCCACAGGTCCCTCTTCCGCGAGGGCAACGAGTACAACCTCAACCTGGGCTTCCCCTTTTACTACTCGGCGGGCGGGCGGAACCTGCTCCCCTACCCGGAGATCGTGGGCGCCTCGGGCCTGTACGGCCAGATGCTGGGCGAGAGCAACCTGCACCTGTCGCACGGGTGGCACGCCATCCACGCGGCGCTGCACATCTGCTCCAAGCTCACCATCTACGGCTTCTCGGCCGAGGTCGACGGCGAGGTGACGGCTGAGAACGGGTTTGGCCACTACTACCAGAAGTGGTTCAACGGGGACGACTACGCAAACTACCTCATGGAGGTGCTGGGCCACACGTCCCTGGTGGGGCATCAGGACTTGGTCGCGGAGCGCGACCTCCGGAAATGGTGGCTCCCCCCATCGAGACGAGAGTTCACGGAAAAGGCAAACGAGCCCCGGAACATCGGCCTGTACAAGTTCTCAAGGAATCCAAAGTTTGGCCGCCAGGACCATCCGGCGCACCTCGAGGAGGCGACCAAGTACGGGTTCACGATCAAGTGTAATAACCCGTGGGTGAGCCACTGCCTGGACGAGGAGGCGCGGTGCGCCAAGAAGCTGCCGGAGATGTTCGCGGGGCAGGTCAAGCTCAAGTGCTCAGGGGCGGGCATCAGCAACGGCATGTGAGCTCAGGGTGTGAGTGGGGGGATGAGCAAAAAAGGGGGCCTCAAGGCTTTGTCATATGAGCTTACGCGCTACCGGCTTTTTGCCACTCAACGCGAGCTTAGCACGCTATTCAAGTGGAACCGTCGTTTTGGCTCACGACCTCGTCGGTTGGGCATGTGACGGCTCGAGAATGCTCCCTTGGATCCTGCTTCACGCAACAATCCAATCGGCTTCATGCAGGTTTTACTGCCGTGGCATGGGAGCGGTGAACAGCCGTTCATGAGGGAGGGGGGCGTGGAAATGAACCCCGGGGGTGGGGGTGAGGGGGGGGCAAGCGGTCATGTCTTGGTTGCTTGCCAGCTGTCCATGGAGATGGGCCATTGCCATCGCCCTAATAATAGAGCGGCATGAAGGGACCCAGGGGGTGGGGGACCGCCGAGAATGGCATGCGACAGGAGGACAGATTGCATATGTGACAGGGGACTGGCTTGTGGCAGGCAGCTCTTGCTTAAGAGAATGTCCCAGGGTCCTTGCGGAAGTAGAAAACTCGCTTTGGGTTGTGACCACCCGTTTGCCCTCGAGCCATGCATGCTTGCTTGATGGCTTGCTTGCTTGAACACGTAGACTGGTCACGTGAACATAAATCCAATAATAATCGATCGATGGCTTGCTTGCTTCATGGAGCGCCGTGAGAACCCAGGCGGCTGTGGAGAAGGGGATGAGGGGGTGACGGAAAATGAGCGGTGGTAGTGGAAGTGTGAATATGCGGTGAATCGGGGCATGGAACCAGTTCGAAGGGGTGGAAGACCGAGAATGCCGGGGCCGACGGTGTGGGGGGAGGGTCCCAAGGCTCATCCCGTTGGTGAAGGGAAGAAGAGGGTTTCATCTTTGGAAGGGAGAGGTTGTTCGGTGATGACTGTGCTCATGACCTTGGAGTTGTTGGAGAAGTTACATATCTTTTATTAATTAGCCACATGTAGAAGGAACGAAATGCGCTTGTAATGGCAATACATGGCTTCTTTTGTAGAATGCCATGCTGGACATTTGGAAATGCACTTGCGCTTTTGAAGTGTGTTTTTCATCTGGCAAGGCACTGTTCCTGTTCTTTTTCAGGTACCAATGCACCCAGTAGTGTAGTTAGGATTTTCTAGCCTAGATAGCTTAGAGTTAGGTTAGTTCGATTACGTGGCCTCTTCCACCTCCACCCAGCAAGGAATATGTGCTACATGATCTCCCAACGGAGGCATGTTATAATTTAATTTAATTTTTTTAAATTTAATGCACCCAGGGGCTGGTATTGTAACATACATTTCTTGGTTTTGGTCCATTGGAGTTCCTTCCCACCAAGAGAAACATTTATTTTACATTCTTGTGTGCTAGGCTTTATACGGACAGCCTATACCACACCTTCAAATTCAGTACCATCTCGTCTGCCAATAGAGCCATTTACGGTGTGGCGAGCTATGGATGCCGAGAATGCTCATAACTTTTACATCCGGGCATGAAATTTGGTCGGGTAAATTGCAGTAGAAGCGTCTTTTGATGACGAACACGATGATATAATTTTCAGCCGCCATCGCCCAAGATTTAGCGCAATATCATAAAACGCAGCGCAGGCAGGGATCGTATTTTTCCGGAAAGTAGCCATGGCGGAATCACCTTCAGCCGCCTCCCACTCCCCCGCCGATGGGGGGGATTCAGCGCCTCATACCATCACGCAAATAGTCGACGCTGTGGACACCATTGCGACCCAGCCATCGTCTGCTGATGCCGCCATTAACGTTTCGTCTAAGCGGCATTGCCCCGGCCCCGTCGACGAGATGGACAGCCAGATCCCTCCGCCTGCGGCTCCTTCTTCCAGCGAGGTTTCCCGTGAGACCGACCCCCTTGACGACGACGACGACGACGCCATCGCCGACGCTGAGTTTGACCCAGCGGACTTCATGCCTGGCAAGGTTGTTGCCGAGCACCGGTTCTTTTCGCTTACCGCCGTGGAGGCGCGGGCTATCCTGCACCTCATGAACGACAACAAAACTCCGATCTATTTTCCTGGCACGCTTGGCGAGACCATTTCCGTGGACGAGCTTGCCGTCATGGACGAGCCAGAGCTTCGACTTTCTGTTTTCCTGAGCCACGCGCAGGCCCCCTGCCTCCGGGCACTCTTTGCCGCTTTCGAGGACGCCGACCACGGCACCGCCAACACCCCTGACGCTCCCCCGGACGCAGACCTGCACAAGCTCAATAAGAAAGTCGCAGACATGGCTGCCCAACTCGGCACCTTGTCCACCGCTATCCGTCAAGACACTGCTGCGCTCCAATCCAGCATTGCCGAGGTCAAGGCCGCCCTGGCCACACCTCCCCAGCAAGCCGCCCCCGCACCCACCAGCTATGCTAACGTGGTAAAACAGACGGACATTGCCAACCTGATGGAAGATGCAGCACGCAGGGGGGCTGCAGCCCACAAGACTGCTGTCGAGGAGGACCTGCGCTCACGCAGTATAGTGGTCCGGTATTTTCAGGTCGCGCAGCAGCCTGAAACGGACCTGATGCTAGCGCAACGCCTGTACCACAGCCTCATCGTGGGCCGGCTGCAACTGGGCAACGAACGCATCCGCATTGAGTCGGCAGCCTGGATGGCGGGCCAGCCTGGCCCCATCCGGGTGACCTTTGCGAATGTGGCCAGCAAGGTGAAGGTACTCCAGGCCCGCAAGCTCCTAGGCGGGAGAAACGCGCCGAGCCTCGACGACCTCCTCTCACCGGCCCAGCTCGTCATCAAGAATGGTCTGCTGGGCAGCGACGTGGCGATCAAGGCCAGGCACGACCGCCAGAAGGTCTACGTCCGCCTCGTCCACGACACCCCTGTGCTATTCATCAACGGCCAGCGCACGGAGGCGCAGGCTCCTAACAAGCGGCACAAGTCGGGCCGTACCAGGCCCGCCCCAGCTGCGTCATCATCGTCTACGCACGTCCCGGGTATGGATGCCGCCCGGTAAGGGCACACCCTCGCGGCCTCGCGGTACAATAGGCTTTGGGCACAGCCTTTATAAACAAGCCCCTTTCCATCCTCATGTCGCACCGTGCGAGCATGATCAGGATGCAAGGTCGCCAGGCACGCCACGGTCAACCTTCCCGCCAATTTACCAGCCTCACACGCCTCCTAGCCCGCCTTGAGCGGGATGAGGCCCAGTCGACACGCCGGCGACCCCAGCCAGGACGGAGACGACGCATATCCGTCCTGAAAGAAAGCCTCCATGCGTTGACAAGCATTAACCCCAATCGCCACCCTCCCCCTCCCCCCCCCCCCCACCCCCACCCCCACCTCCAGCACTACCCTTCTCCACCCCCACCCCCACCCCCACCCCCCCGCTAATAGGGCAACGGCCCATTCTTGGCATTGCAAGTTTTAACGTGCGCACCCTCCCTGCAGATCCTTCTACGAGCGGCGGCACCCCAGCACGCCAACGCGTCGACGAGCTGATCGCCCTGTGCGCCGACAACAAGATCGCTGTTCTTGGAGTCCAGGAGCACCGACGCACCGTTGACCCTCAGCACGCGGTCAACGGTCTGCTGGTCGACGACCTGCGGCAGGCTGGCGGTTCCACTATGGTGGCGGCGACGCGCCGGGCCAAGGTGGTGTGGGCCTCTTGTGCTCGCCGGCAGCATCAGAGCAGCTCCAGTCCATCGTGCTGCGGTCCCCGCGTGTGCTAGTGGCCACTTTTTCGGCCACTGAGGGCCATTCACACCACACGCTAACCGTTATCGTGGGATATGCACCACATGCGGGTCGAGCTCAGGCGGAACGTGAGGCCTTCTTCGACGCCCTCAAGGAGGAGGAGGCCAACATCCCAGCTCGGCACTTCCTGGTTATGCTGCTCGACGCCAACGCCACGCTGCCAGTTGGCACTGGGGGCGCTCAGTATTCCCCAACCAACACGACAGCCAACGGTAACACGCCTTTATTTGCGAATCTGCTGGCAGAATCTGCGCTGGTTGCATGCAATGCTTCTTTCGCACGCCCCGCTGAGCAGCTGGCCACCTTTTTTGGGCCGTCGGATCGGGTGGTGTGCCTTGATTATGTCTGCGTACGTCGGGCTCAGCGCCCCTCAGTTGTCGATGCTCGCGTCCTGCAAGATTCTGTCAGCACGGTGGAATCTGATCATCGTCTCGTGCTCGCTCGCATCAGATTGCGGTTTCCTGGGGTGAAACCGTCGCGACAGCTGGCACCTCAGCCAGATCTGAAAGTGCTCCGGATTGTGCTGAAGGATGCCGACAAGATGTCAGCAGCAGAGCAGGCCGCTATGTCGCACAGGGATGATTTCCTGGCCGTATTCGACGCCGGGGGCAGCCGACAGCAGTTACACGCCATTCCGCCGCCGGGGGATATTTCAGTGATCCTCCGTGGTGTCGCCGCCAAGTATCGCCTGGCTGCCCGCACCCTCCCCACCTTGCCTCCGCGTCGGCAGCTTGCTGTCCACCGTCACGCACCGACAGTGGTCGCCGCCAGGCAGATGCTCCGCCGCAACAGAGATCCGATCGCCAAACCTGGGCTGCAAGCAGCTCTGAGGGCCGCCTACGAGCAGGCTGAGAAGGCAGATGCTCAGCAGATGGTCAAGGACCTGCGCAGCTGCCAGCAGAAGCACGACGGCAAGGGGGCCTGGTTCTGGTACAAGCGCCTCGGGCACCCGGACGGCCTCGGCCGGCCCCACCGCCACGACGTCCCCGGCGCCCCAGCCAAGCGGCTTCGTACCTGGGCCACGGCCACGGCCGAGGTCGTGGGGACAGCTGCGCCGCCCCCACCCCTGCTCCCAGCCGCCGCCGCCCGCCCGGCCGCCCTGGCCGGCCCCGCAGGGCCCCCGGCCCCGCCTAGGTCAGCGGCGGACTACCTAGTCCCCCCGCTGGTCGGCCCACTTGGCGACCCGTCTGACATGCCTCCTTTCACCTCTCGCGAGGTCACGGAGGCGGTCCAGCGCCTGCGTTATGACGCAGCCACCGGCTCTGACGAGATTCCGGCCGCAGTTGTAAAACTTGCAGCCGAATTCGAGGACACAGGTGTTATGCTGCTCTTCCGGGACATCTGCAACCGCCTTCTGCTGTCGTCGCAACCACCTCCAGCGGCCTGGCAACACAGTTTTCGCACGATGCTGTACAAGAACAAGGGGTCGCCTGCCGACCCCGGCAACTACAGAGGGGTGTGCATTCAAAGTGCCCCCCTCAAGCTTCTTATGCGGCTCATCCTGAACCGCCTGCGCACGGCCCTGGACGGTCACCTCAGCGAGACTCAGCACGGCTTCCGTTCAGGTCGCAACACAGTACAGGCGCTCTTCGCTACTCGCCGACTGGTGGAGGAACTGCAACGCCTTCAGCCTGGTGAGTCCCCTTTGCACCTTGTGCTGGTGGACTTCATCAAAGCCTTCGATTCGGTTTTCTGGCCTGCGCTTTGGGACATCCTCGAGTTGTTCCGGATCCCCCGCCCCCTGATTGCTGTCATCCGCAACCTGTATGAAGGGTCCACCACTTCGGTGCGCACTTCTTACGGGACCACGCCCCCATGCCCTTTACAGAAGGGTGTGTGGCAGGGCTGCGTGCTGTCGCCCTACCTGTTCATTATTGTTGTCGAATACGTAATGATTCAGGCGCGCAAGCGATTTGCCCGCATCGTGGGCAGGGAACCAGGAGTGCAGGTTGCTAACAAATTCTGGCATGGCGGTGCGGACACGGAGATTCGGCTAGCAGACATCATTTACGCAGACGACACCACCCTCTTCGAGGACACTGAGCACGTGCAGACATGGCTTGACTGCCTGGCTCTCGAGGCCCGTGCAGTGGGGCTTGAGGTCAGCAAGAAGACAGAGGCCCTGGCGGTTGGGCTCACCAACCCAGCGCCGCCCCTCTATCTCCTAGACGGCTCTCGAGTCCTGTATCGGGACCGCGTTAAGCTGCTGGGCAGCCTGCTCCCTAGCTGCGAGGTTGATGTGGACCACCGCATCTCCCTCGCCTGGCACGCTTTACGCCAGTACCGGGCCCTGTGGCGCAAGCCCCTGGGCAAGATCGAGAAACAGGACCTGTTCAAGGTCCTCGTCCTTCCTGTTCTCACGTATGGCGCCGAGACGTGGACCCTCACCGCCGACCTGGCCCGCAAGCTGGACGGCGCGGTCACCAGCATGCTGCGTTCCATTTTCAGAGTAGGATATGCTGCTCATGTCCGCAATGAGGACCTGTACCAGGGCATGCCCTATATCACCAGCACCATTAAGCAACGCCGCCTGCAGCTAGTAGGGCACCTAGCTCGCACCAACCAGGTAGACACCTCACGTGGCCCCCCCGCAGGACTGCGACCAGCCCAGCCTGGCCGGCACCTCCTGACGTGGGCTGGGCCCAGTGATGTTAGACGCCGCAAGGCCCGCACCTTCAAGGAACAGCTAGTAGAGGACATGGGGGGCCTAGGCCTCTCCGTGATTTGGAAGAAGATGATGGACAAGGCCAAGTGGGCCCAGGTCATAGAGGACAACGAGCCCCCCCAGTGGGGAAGCGCCCGCGTGTGCAATCCCGCGGGAGGCACGCTAGATAGCTCCCCCTAGGGCAGCGTGCGGCTGCCTAGATAGATGTTGTAGTTAGAATGTTGTTAGATAGATGTAGTATGTAGCCAATGCAGATAGATTAGACCGGTAGGAATGTGTGCACCCATCCATCCATCCATCGGGGTTAATGCTCCGTGACTCCCCAACGGGAGCACGAGTCTAATTAATTAATTAATTAATTCAAATCAGCAGTGCACATCATTATCAAGTTGGTTATTGTAGCACCATGCTGGGGGCCCAGCATACTCGAACACAATAAGGTGTTGCCCCCACACCTCCTGCCTGGCCACCAAGGCTGTCGCCAACCTTGGTGTCGAGTTTCTTTCCGCCCATGGCCCCCCTCCCGCACGCTGCCGCGGCTGTACTGCCGCCCCCGTGTGGCCGCGCGCTACGGTTTCCCGGCGGACGCAGGCCGGCACCCATGTCGGTCCCCCCATTAGGGGGGCGGTCTCCAGCGGCGGCTCATTTGGCCTTACGCCCGGCCCGGACCGTCTCTCACAAGCCCAGTCGACCCATCACCAGCCCCACCCCCGAGGCTGGGATTTCCCGGCATTGAAACCATTGTGGCGATAGGCCCTCTACCTTTTTAAGGCCTTGGCTTGGAAACTGCTTAGCCAAGGCCCCGACCAGGGCTTGTGTTTTTGTAGGAAATTTTTATGGCATAGATATCAAAGAGACAACCAGCGCAGGCCAGAAATCGGGAGAATCCGGACCATGGTAGCTCGAGCCTGATGCTAGATATGCCCCCCTGGTGGGTGGGTGGGAGCTGAAAAGAGGCCTCCCTATGTCTCCTACACCACTCCAAGTACTGACTATCATTCACATTGCGCCACGCAGGCCTGCCGGCTGGCGCAGGTACAAGGTGTACTGACTGCCCATCACAGTTGCGCCACGCCTGGCGGCTGGCGCAGGTAACAAGGTCTAGTGACGTACGTTAGAAGCTACCTAGGCCTGCACTCCGGAACCACACTCAGCCTCGGCACAAAAAGGGCCGGCCGGTGCAGTACCCTCGTGACAAGCGCTAGTCTTACGCTACCTACGGCAGGTCGGTCCCCTTTGAGCCCGTCCACGCGTCATATATAAAATGAGCGAAGCTCAACAATGTAGCGAAACAATCCATGTGCTAGACACTTGGCGCCGGCATGCCTAGTCCTTTGCATGACCTTTTTTTTCTTGGCCGCTAGCCGGATATTGATTGAATATACCTATTAATTAAGAATTACTGATTGAATATACCTATTAATTAAGAACATAACTCCGTTGGGAGTATATGTAGCAAAAGTTGGTGCGAGCTCGAGAGGTCCCCAGTTCGATTCCGGTCGGATTCATTTGCAGATCGCGTTTACCGCGGACCGGCACTGAACGCAAATGGTTTTCACCTTTGCGGCGTGCCAAATCAGAATATGCATAGCACGCCAGACCCTGTGGGCAAGCCCCCTCCCCCCAAGAGGAGGAGGCGTTTTGATGAATAGTGTAGTTAGGCTTTTCTAGACTAGATAGCTTAGAGTTAGGTACGTTCGATTACGCGGCTTCCTCCACTCCACCCATCCATCATGGAATATGTGCTACATGATCTCCCAACGGAGGCATGTTATAATTTAATTTAATTTAATTTAATTTAATTTTATTTAATTTAATTTAATTTTAATAGCCTTGAGAAGGGGCATGTGGCTTTTAATACACTCTTGGCTACTTCCTGCAGGTGGGGGAATGTAAACTGCTACCTACACTGGGTGCACGAAGTGCACCTGCCCACCACTGTATTCAGGCACCTAAGGGGCGCCGACAGAGGGGGGAAGATCATCATGGCTAGACAATGGCTAGAGCATGGCATCTCGATCAGCAGAGAGCAGCTCTTTGCGTGGGCACGGCATAGCTAAATAAAGCTAGGGAATATACCAAGTGGGTGTATACGTCGTTCTACACGTAAGCCAGCCATGATTTCAATGCACAAGGCTACACATTTCGATCCATCTCCATTCATGGTCATCATCCTGAACGACTCGAAAACGTGGAAAAGATAACGGCAGGCTCAAGCTACCATGGTCCGGATTCTCCGGATTTCTGGCCTGCGCTGGTTAAATCAAATTAAATTAAAATATCTCCGTTGGGTGTACATGTTGCATAGGCTCATGCAAAACGTCAGCTAAGGCGCAAGCTGATGGCCACAAGGTGCCAGAGCTAATTGAAGGTACTATTACGCTGGGCGCTAATATCATTTCAAGTGCTGTAATGCCTAAGCTATCCCATAATCTGGGCGAGCACCGCAAGCGCATGCTCCTCAAGGTCCTGGTCCTCACGGTGCTCACGTATGGCGCCGAGGCATGGACGCTCACGGACACGCTGGCCGCCCGGCGCTGGACGGCACGGTTAATTTACAGGATGCTTCGACATAACCTGAATGTAGGGTTCTCCACACGTAGGTCATTAGAGTCTTTGTATCAGGGTATGCCTCGTATTTCGGACGAGATTAGGCAGCGTAGGATACCATGCGTAGGACATCTTGCTTGCACCAGTCAGGTCTAGACACCGCGCCCTTGGTCTGGCCAGCCCCCAGCGGCTTGGCCAACCAGGGCGGCACATCCTGACCTGGCCTGGCCCCAAGGACATTCCTAGAAAGCTAGCTGGGTAAACCTGCCATGAACTACCGTACACAGATGTTGCTGGCCGACCTAGTGGTCCCAGCTCAGTCTGAACACCGCATTCACTCCCTCTCTCTTGCTTGGACTGCTATGCAGAACAATTAAAAGAGGTGGCAGACGATTGTCCAGGCTCACACGCCAGCCCCTGTGGGCAAGCCCCCTCCCCCCAGGAGGAAGGGGCGCTTTGCTGAGTAGAGTAGTTACGGTTTTCTAGATTAGCTTAGCGTTAGCTTAGTTCGGTTTCGCGGCTTCGCCCACCTACATCCATCCAGCAAGGGAATATGCGATACATGATCTCCCACCGGAGTCATGTTATAATTTATCTTAATTTAATGATTCAGACGATATTTGTAACTTTCGTGTTTACAATAATTTTATAATGAGATTAGCACAGTACTCCGTGGCATGCCCACGCGCATGACACGCAAGTACTTACTTACTGTCTCTTAACTACTTAACTGTAAACATCCGCAGCCGCGGCGCCCGCAACCCTGCGTTAGACAGGCACCCATCCCATCCCATTCTCATTTCAATTTGAGGGTTGATGCTCACGTGACGCTGTAGTGAACATGCTATTAATACATTACAGACATCGGTAAATTGTAGCTAGTAAACAAATCAGCTCCAAGTACATCACTTCACAGCGTCGCTCGGGAGAGCAAGATATGTGCATGCGTCACGTATAACTATTCAAGCATGTAGACAGCTAGTGCAGGATGTCTGTGGGATAGTACAGGATGCAAATATCCTGTTGGATACCCAACTTCCTTACAAGTGGCACATGCACGATGGCGCATATCAAACTTGGGCCATCTCAGTGGCCTGGCGTGTCCCAGTATACACTCAAACTGTTCCAAAGCTGCCCTGCACAACCTAATCACTGACAGCATGTACCATCTTGTCCACAAACTGCTCAGTGCATGTTCAATGCCACTTCTGATCCGTACCCATGACATGACAATGATTTGGTGCCATTGTACACCACACCCTGGAGTGTTCCCCCCTCAGCAGTACGTGATTACAGCGATCTTAAGCCAGATGCTGTCGGCTGCATGTGAATCAACCCTGTTTCTGTACACCAATGTCTCGATTCCCCCCGGAGTGCCAGCTTCTCCAAGCCAGCAGACTGTCCACAAAAACTCAGGCAATAGCCTAAGATCTGTGGACGCTTGGCTGGCAATGCGAGCAGAAGTAGCTATGTACACAAACTCTCACGAAACAATATACACTACACACGCTAATTCCCACATACTGTGGAGCCGAAACAACAGACCCGGACTAACAAATTCAAACTCAACCTCCCATCTAATCCATCAGCCACTCTTGAGTAATTAACATTCCGGCACAATGTCCACTCGTAACCTTTCTACTACAGTACTGCGCCTACAATCGTCAATCGTCTTCGTCGAGGGACGAGTTGCGCGCCTTGAGCGACTGCGCCAGGTGGTCAGGCAGGGGCAACGAGGCACCCTGGCGGAACAGGATGACCAGGTGGCGCGCCTTCTGTGCGATGCTGAAGAGCTGCCGGCATCAAGTGCCCACACGATGGCAGACGTGGGTGGAGTGGAGGTTGGGAACGGTCAGACATGAGAATCATAGCACAGGTCAGTCAAACTGATCAGAGAAACATAGATGCCGAAGCAGGGCCGGAACTATGCCTCCCCAGTACCACCAACACGTCACCTGGCATCTGGCCAGCACTTATGAATCGAGACACGTGCAACGGCAACCACCTCGCTGGACTCCATCTCCTCAACTCGACGTCCTGTTCCAGCCATAGCAGCAAATGGTAGTAAACAGCATGTGCCCCCCCCTTGAGGATCACCACGCTGATCTCCCCTTGTTCTCCCCAAGGGGTCCGGTATAAGCGATCGCAGCACTGGGACATGCTACCAAACGCTCACCTCGCTGGACTCCACGTGGCTGCCGGTTACTGGCTGTGCAAAGCTAACGAACACTATAAAAACACTAAAACAGACATGAACGTCCCATACAAGCTGCAGGATGCCGGGGATGCCAGCATGCATGGGGCTCTTAAGGCTCACTGCGCTTTGATTTTTTTTCTGCATTCCACCGCTTGCAGTCCCATGTCCTGTACAAGCGCAGGGGTGGAATCGACGGTAGCATGCGGGCCCCCTTACGGTTACCTCGCTGGGCTCCACGTGTTCTTCAAAGAGGTCCTGTAGAGGCTATCGCAGTACCAGGACATCGCAGCGCCAGGATATCGCAGCACCAAGGATCACCTCGCTGGGCTCCCTTTGATATGTGCTTACTTGCCTAGCACAGCAAACACGTGCGACAGCATCCTATAATCTTATCGCCAAGCTATGGACGCCCTAGAGGAGCTGCATGGCGGTAGCAAACAGCAGCCGCCCCCCCTTGAGGCTCACCTCGCTGGACTCCACTCCTTCTATAAGATGTCCTGTACAGCATGACACCAAGGCTCACCTCGCTGGACTCCACTCCTTCTATAAGATGTCCTGTACAGCATGCCACCAAGGCTCACCTCGCTGGGCTCCACTCCTTCTATAAGATGTCCTGTACAGCATGCCGCCAAGGCTCACCTCGCTGGACTCCACTTCGGCAACGATCAAGTTGGCGTGGCCATCCGCCTCCAGCAGCACGTTGTAGCGCTCGGCATCGTCCAGCTCCTCAAACGCCTGGCGCACGGCACCCAAGTTGCGATATGCGCCAAAGTCAGCACGTAGGGGTGACATGCACAGTCAGCACGTACGGGTTACATATGCCACATCCAGCACAGCGGTGGAATACGAGACAGACAACGCAGCCGTGATGACACCAGCTCAGCAGGGACATGCTGGAGTCCAGAGGCAACAAGACAACAAGCCTTGGGTGTCAAGATCGGCACGCAGCATATCCTGGTGCCAAATGCCAGAGCGGGACCAAATACAAAGGCCATCCGTAAGCCAGGCATCAATGCCAGGACGCAATTCGTAACCGCACCGTCACTCTTGAGTGCCACGTCATTAACAGGCATGGGTCATGCCTGCAGGGATATGTGCTACGTTCTCAGGGATACGTTCTCAGGGATATGTGCTGCATGTACTCCCAACGAGATATGTTCCAATTTAATTTAATGCGTGCAATGCCGGCCATGAAGCGCAAACCAGGTCATTGTGTGGACCGCCCACCTGCCAAATGCCCTCCCCCTTGGATCAGTCACAGACATCGGCAAGCGATCAATTGCGATTTTATAAGGAGCAGCAGTCCGGGTGACAGATGGCAAATAAAGAAACACCCAGACTGGTGAGGAACGCCAGAACTTTCGGCACGCGGTGCATGGCAGCCTTGGGCATGGCAACACAGTACACAACACCTGCACAAGGTCAGGCACGAGGCACGACTCTGGTACAGCACCTGCACTAGAAACCACCATTCCTCCACGGTGTATGGTCAAGTGACGGCGGATTGCCAGGACATGACCATAAACTCCAGGCGGTCAGACTCCCGGTTTGGGGCCATTGCGGCCACCCACCAGCAGTCCATGGTACTTGAACTGTACCTACCTACTTTGGAAAACACTAGCAAGTACTTGCAATCATGGCCACCCACCAGCAGCAATCCATGGTACTTGCTCGCATTACATGCTCGCACTATATGTTACTATGGTCCTAGTAAGTACTTGCAATCATGGCCACCCACCAGCAGCCCTTCCCGGATGTCGGCAACCGTCAGGAACTTGTTCTTGCGCGGCGACTGGGGCCGCCCCTTGGTCAGAATCCACGACAGCTCATCGCCCACGTCGCTGTTGGCACGCATGAAACAAGTGGGGTTTGCGAAAGTGATATGTTTATTCCACACACATTTACCGTCTTGTCAGAAGAAACACGGAGTGTGAAAACACTGTAACAGTGTTTCCACAGCAGGGGCTCATGCCAGGGAATTCGGGTTAAGTTTGCAAAACAATGCCCTGGAAGAAACACTGAGTGGGAAAACACTTATTCCACACACACACACACACACACAGACTCACAGTCACACATGTATGTGAGCCCATGAACCCACACAATGTCATCCTGAGGAAGGAAGAAATACCGTCGAAACCCGCGACGGCATCGGAATGGTTCCAGGTAATGCATGTCGTCAGGGCCCATCCCATGTCTGTTGGCCCATCGGCAACAGCCCGAGCCATCAGTGACATTGCACGTGGTCCGCCCTCAGGTCAGCCCACCCCATACCAATCATATCACATCCCTCGATCTATACATCGTTCTGCCAGCAAGATACACAACATATGGCATGGGCGGCAAAGGCATCCGCAGCACCTTGGCTTCGACAATGCGAAAGAAGTTAAACGCTTGTTCGCCAGCTATGATGTGAAACGCATTTCTGCCAGGTAGCATTCATGCAGAAGGCATCAATTGCCCCTACAAGGCATGAGCAGCAAACAGCCCATGACAACAGTAACAGTGTCCACGAAACAACCCACGTTCCTGATCGTGCATGGTGCGCAATCCAGGCAATCACACTTACGCACTGTTGTGGTAAGAAGGACACCAAATTATGTATTTATGCGGTTGCCTGGATCGTGCATAGCGCATGATCAGAAACGCAGGTTGTTTCGCGGGTAGTTTGAATGTGTTCAACAATATTTGCATGGGGTGATGATCAATAAGTTCTCCAGTAACACATACCGTAGCCTTTCTAACAAGGCTTATTATTACTCAAATTATGTTTCCTTCCCTACCTGGATGTACACTGGGGGGGGGGGGTGTTCAGACCCTCACCACCCCCTGGTCTCTGCTGAGGGGTCCGACCCGACCCCCCCCCCCCCCCCCCCCGCCCCCTGGGTCCATCATAATGGGGTTGTGGGGGTCTACCCCACAACCACCCTGGCCCTTTCCACCCCCGCTCCCCACAAACATGGGAGAAGGGGGGGGGGGGGGGATGGGAGGGGGTTGATGGCCAGCTACCCCCCTACCCCAGGTACCCTTTGAGGGGTAGGGGCGGGTTGAACCCCCTCCCCCGCCCAAGCTCCCCTTTCAGGAAGGTGGGGCGGGACTAACCCCCCCACCCCCTGGTCGCACTGAGGGGGGGGAGGGGGGATGTGTACACTCGCTCCGGGATTATCGCGAACAGCGAGCTTAGAGAGCGTAAAAGCCCGATGACCAGTCCCCGCCCATATTCCAATTCCGGTTCTTGCAAATTAAAACGATTAGTGAGAGGTCAGGACTCAGGAGCCAATGTTTCACAATAATCAGAGTCAAAAGCTTAGGTGCGACAGCCGCCATAAAAATGATGACTAACACCATATGTTTTCCCCATTTTCGTGCAGGAGAAAGGCAGCAATTCTAGCCCGAAATGCGACGGGAAGCATGTCACTGGATCCCAGCATAACGCGTCAGCGGAAGCAGCACTCACTCTCGCTGATATCGAGTTTTCATCGTGAAAAGACCTTCGACGCCGTCCACGCCCCTCGCGATGACGTACGTGAGCTTGGACTCGCCATACCATGGGTCGTGCTCCAGCACTGCGGCAGGGGGGCCACGAAGCAGCAGGTGGGCACAGTCGACATTATATAGTATCAAGGAAGATGCATATAATACAAAGACGGAATCACGGAATTAGGGCTCCCTGGACACGATGACCGGGGCATTGTGCAAAGATGGGTGGTTATGGGCACGATGTAACAGAGATGATACCTTCAAAATGAGGACGTTCGTGGTCAACAGTATCCTCGGGCGACGACCGAAGCTTATCTCTATATCGCACGAGGTCTGCAGGTGTCAGCATTTCATTTTGCTGCTCTGAATCCCGGTCGGCATGATTGCCGTCACTGCACATGGCTGAAGCCCGGAATACTTCCCGACGTCTCAAATTGTGGTGGTGGGAAGCCTTGTTTGTATTTGATTGCTGGAAAACCTGGCTCACTCGGCTCCGTGGCCGGAAATTGGCGGGCAACCGGAACGGAGAGCCGCTGCTGCAGCACGGCCTAACTTGGTGCGCATGAAGTGCCATGCACGAGGACATGGCGGCAATCCGTTTGGAATTCCCACAAAATCTATCGAAATAAATGATCGAGGCAGCGGAAGCGGCAAACTATAATAATTTAAGACGTTGCCGTGAAATTCCTCGCGCTCCTGTGAGCGTGGGTTTAGATACTTGACGATGGCACGGGGTATGACACGCCATGCGCCAGCTGTGCATTACGGGCGCGCGTCGTGCGGTTATTTCTTAGGTCCAGCAAAAAATATCGCTCACGGCAACAGGCAGGAATTCCCGCCAATTTCCTGAGGCACTGCGTTTTACGACCGTTAGCACAAAGCACATCCGGCGCGGCGCTCGTGCCGAAAATAGAAATTGCCTGACAGTTTGCCCCCCTTCGTGGTCCGTCTGCGCAAATTCCGTAGTAACGAGCTAAGCCAGAATTTTTTAATAATGGAAGTCAATCCGCCATAGAAAGTTCCACCTTTTTCTTTTATTCTAGCTTCAGAGAGAAGGGAACAGAACTGGGTGCTACCGGCCCCATTGTTGAAAACCAGGCAAAAGAATCATGGCCGCCTCTCTGTTTGGCGTTCAAGAAAAACTGCGCGTGCAGCTCCGGGCTGCAGGGGCAAAGTCTGTGAGGGTATGTGCCGGTCCTGAGCCAGTAGCTCCAAGGTCTTATAATGGTGGTGGCACTTTAGTAGAAAGAAGCATGTTTGTAGAAAATGCCTGGGCGACCGAATATGTAACGCACGTTCGCTGAGCGTTCGTGCTTTTGGCGAAATGTTTCCATCTTCCGGACATCAGGAACTACGGATGCGTGCTCATAAAGTAAATTTTTTTCCCCTTCATGCAAATCGTCTTGTCTGCATTCACAGGCCTTAGGATTTGCATTGCGCACCCTGGGAGACGGTGGAGCTGTATCTTTGGAGCAGATGATTGAACTTCTCAGAGATGCCGGCGCTGACCTGGCGGATTCTGATTATCAAAAGCTCGCTGAAGCACATTCGGATAGTGGGGGAATGATTTCTGTACCTGAGCTCCTGGACGGCATCTGGGGAAGGGTAAGCTTGCAACAAGAACTTCTTCGATCTTCCATAGAAGCGCGCAGGATTCTATGAGTTTGTCTGCATCTTTGTGGCTGTCACCATGTCATACTCCCCTGCTCACATATTCGACCAAGCGAGTGTGTAAACTACATTATCTGACCGTTCACTTGCATAGTTGCATGCACAGGTAAACTGCCTAATCATCCTGCTGTTCTCATACTCGTATGGCCCCTCCTGAACAACTTTTCAAATCAACAAAGCTAGGGATGTATGTGCTGTGCTCATCAGCGCGGTGATGACAAGTCTGAAAACTACTCTTCATTGCACACACGATGCAGACCACTTCATTACGAAAGCGTTGAGTTGGAGCACTATATGCCACTAGCAGTTTGCAGCCTGGTCCTTCCTACTACTCGGGCAGCCTATTGCCCGCACCTCAGGCTCCCTGGCATCTAAGCCACTTCTACTAGCGTCCATTACCTAATATCCTATGCTGTGTCTACCCAATGTTCTCCCTGTCATTCCTGCCTTGGTCTGATGTGATCATGCCTTCCTCTACTTGTACTGCTTCCCACGGAATGCAGGTCCCTGACACGCGATTACAGCTCATTTATAAAGCGTTCAGCGCCATCGATAAGGTGGGGTCCACCACTGGCCAGCATAATTGTACTTGTTTGCAGCACTTAACTCCTTATCCTCGCCTTGCACCCACACCAATCCAACTACCCCAGTGCCAAACTAGCCGCTGTCCTCCACCTACCCCCCGGCAGGCCTAACCCCGGCCGTGCTTGTACTCATAAAAGCATGCCAGATCTCCTTTGCGGCCGTTCCGAGCTTGGCACTGGGTTCGTTGTCCACACCGTCACGTCGCTACAGTAGCATGATATTTTCTAGCACACGCGGGCTTTTGGTTCCCGCTGCACATTTGAAAGTGATGTCCTCCGGATTTTTGCCTTTGCACCATGTGCAGTTCTTGGAGGTTTGGAAACATGGCATGGCTGACGTAATGACTGACTAGCTAGACCTTTTCAGTGGGTTTCCATTTGCGGGTATTTCCTTGTAAGTGGTGGTAGAGCGATCGCAGCAATGGTGCTGACCACTAGACACTCCCGGCCAGTCAGGCTCGAAACACACGCCCTGAACAAGCAAGCTGTTTCCTGCCCCACCGTCTAGGTCATCTAGTCGCTCTACACGTACACCAGCCATAATTTCAAAGCACAAGGCTACACATTTCCATCTCCCTTCATATTCATCAATCATCCTGAACGACTCGAAAACGCGGAAAAGATAACGGCAGGCTTGAGCTACATGGTCCGGATTCTCCTGATTTCTGGCCTGTGCTGGTTGTCTCCTTGACATCACCAGTGCCGATGGATAACCTCCCTGTGCCCCTATAGAGAGCTTTTTTGGGGAGAGTTCGACCCTCCTGATTGTGTAGTTGCAGAGGACTCTGTTGGTGCCACTTTTTCTGGCACGCATGCATGGATAGGATAGCCGCGGCTGTGTAGTAGTATGAGAAGGTCTTTTGTGGCATGTTCACAGCTCTGGAGACGGGCCATTTTCACTTTTTTTTTTCATTTTCATTTTTGTTCACCAGTTTGTCGATGGTACCATGGGACCTTGCACGACTGTCTGAATGCTATGCCCACAGGCCGGTCATGTGCACGCCGCACGGTCCTGTGGACAAACAAGAGGGTTAGCTTCCGCAAGAAGGGGAAAAGCTGTTTTTCATTTGCAAGTGACGGGAGTTTTTTCTCATGAGATCAATGGATTGTGCGTTTTGTAAAAGGCCTTAATGCAGGTCGGATGAGCCTGCAAGCAGGGGAACAAACTGCCTTCGATGTTGCTATATCTGACGATTGATGGGTCCAGTATGCAGCATGCTTCTTGGGAAGGATGATTGCTGTGCCTACACCCACACCAGCAACGCCCCGAGATCTTATCCCCTTGTGGCTTTACTCACATGCTTGCTGCTTAGCTTTTAGGAAAAGCCAGCGAAGGGAAATAGAGCAGCCATGCTTTTTAAAGACATGTGTTGGCGTCATCATGTTTTCTAGGCACGCTGCACAGCACTGATGCAAACAGGCCGAGAGTGCCCATGCTACGTGCGCTATCGGAAATCCGTAAGAGATATTTTGTTTTGTCATCGATGACCTATTGCTCACTCTGCGGATGCTCTCGATGGTGCGGCTGAAGTTTTATATGCATTGAAATATTTTATATACATTTGAAATGGTGCATGCTTGTAAAGAGCCCGCATCCAAGGTAGTGTGTGTTTGAGCTAGGCTCCATGTTGGACCCCATGTGCCCAAGGGGCAGATTCGTCATAGTAAGATGTATGGATGCATCGTCCATAAGGACCACGATGGGTTTGCCTTACCGTGGCCTCTGCGAGTGAATTTGGCACGAACAGCCTTTCCAAGCTGAAGGGTAAACTAAAGAAAGGTACACGGCTGGGTAATGGAGCTGCGGAAAATGTATCTGACATGAGATAGCGCAGGTGTTGATGCCAGGATACCAGGAATTCCAAGTGGCCTTCTTCTAAATATAGTTATATGTGTCAATGCCTGTGTCTCCCATCATGTTCCCCACATGTGCCGTTACGCCTGTGCCATTACGCTTGTGCCATGGCGCCTGTGCCGTTACGCCGGTTTCATTATGCACGCTGGCAGGGGCACCGAGGCGAGGTGAGCCTGCAGGACCTGAGCAGCCGGTACAACGCCAAGTGCCACCCGGCATGCATGGAGGAGCGGATGAGCGAGGACGAGGTGCTGCAGCGCTTCTTGGACAACTCTTTTGGTCAGCTGGACGTGATCACGCCCGTCGAGTTCTGCCAATACTACACGCAGGTCGGTCACACAATCACGAATATATGAGCCGGGGGGTTGTCCCGGGGCGTGGTGGCGGTGCTTGATCTTGGTGTTATAGCGGCGCTCTAACATGAAATGGGATGCTGTAACGTGAAGCTGGGGACGGTGTTGGCCTTGTGGCACCCCGACGATAGATGTCGAAAAACTGTACGGTGACAATGCCCTCCAAAATAGAAGGCAGTGCATCTGCCGCCGTGCCATTCGCTGCTGCTCCATTATGCTTCAAATTGAGCCTTGCGATTCATAGCTATTTCCCCGGTGGTTTAAGCTAGAGCAATCACAGGACAGAAATATGGACGGTAGAAGGACTGTGCCTTGATGAGTTCACGTCCCTTTGTTACTCCAGGGAGGTGCACGGAACTTCAGCAGCATGTGACCTTTTGGTTTTAGCAGCCTGTGGTTCACATCCTCTCAACAGAAGCTGTAACTAGTTAGTCGACAGCTACCGAATACTACACACAGTATGGAGTATGTCATCTAATGCCGGCATCGCGGTGGCACGCTCTTGTCCCTGTGGGGATAGGGTGAGCTGCTCGAGGCCTACAGCCTCGCCAGGCATTCCCCTTTGGTGATGGGACCTGTTATGGCAGACTAGAATACTATGTTCGCCTCAAGCTGGTTGCCGCTGTGGCATGCTCCCTCCCTCCCTCCCTCCCTCCCTCCCTCCCTCCCTCCCTCCCTCCCTCCCTCCCTCCCTCCCTCCCTCCCTCCCTCCCTCCCTCCCTCCCTCCCTCCCTCCCTCCCTCCCTCCCTCCCTCCCTCCCTCCCTCCCTCCCTCCCTCCCTCCCTCCCTCCCTCCCTCCCTCCCTCCCTCCCTCCCTCCCTCCCTCCCTCCCTCCCTCCCTGGGCGCAGGTGAGCTGCTCCACCCGGTCAGACGAGCTGTTTGAGCTGATCATCATGAAGGACTGGAAGGTGGCGGCCGACGGCACCCACGTGGACGACGTGGAGAGGGAGATCAAGACCAAGGTGTACAAGAACCGCATCCGCGTCAAGGAGTTCTTCGTCGACTTTGACAAGCTGCGCTCGGGGTACATCACCGCCAACCAGCTGCAGTCGGGCCTGAGCACGGCAGGTAAGGGGAGGGGAGATGAGTGGTACGATTGCCTGGCTGGTGTACGCATGGAGGGGAGATGAGTGGTACGATTGCCTGGCTGGTGTACGTATGGAGGGGAGATGAGTGGTACGATTGCCTGGCTGGTGTATGTATGGGCCGCCGCGTGAAAAGTGACCGAGGTGCACAAAGTGAGTTCTATGATTGCCCGGCTGGTGTGGCTCTATGTCATCTCGCTTTTTATGTGGGGATGGCTTTGCAAAGCTTTTAGAACTTCCCAAGGCAATCACTTCTTGGGGTTGTCCGGTGGTCATATACCATACCGCGCTTCTTTTTTTCAGCTGAATTTACAGGTACTGTTCGGAGAAGGAACCCATGAAAGTTTCTTGTCATTGTTACCGTTTGGAAAGAACTTCTTCGTTATATATATAAGGAAAGGATTTTTATTAATAATGAAAGTACCTCGTCATTAATACCATTTGGACGGAGCCCTTAAAGTAGCTATTCCTTCATAAGTAGGAATCGCTTCCGCATGCATCCCTACTATTTGAAAAGTGTTTTTATACGGCTGAAATTCCCTGCCGGCTCTCCCAGGCATCGCCCTGAGGGAGCGCGAGATGAAGGCGGTGGCGGACAAGTACCGCAACCCGAGCGATGGCCAGCTGCGCGTGCACTACCGTGCCTTCTGCGACGAGATGGACAGCGCCTTCACGGCGAAGGACTTGGAGAAGCAGCCGTGGAAGGATGTGCCCATGCGGCCCGATGACCTTCTCGAGATGGACCGGTGGGTGACTATAAACATAGGCGGTTGCCTTGCGGGTCAATACAATGGGTGCATGGGCACGTCGGTTCTTTTCCTAGCTAGAAGTGTTGCTCAGGATGTCTGTCAGGGTTAGACCTGGCCGCCTGCTGGAGATTGGCCGGTGGATGTATTTGTCTGTGTCACTTGAATATGGGCTAAAATAGGGGCTGAATAGCTGAAATTAGCCGCTGATACACTTCTTAATTTCAATTGATTGATAATGTGGCTGAACTCCAGTTTTTGAGTGTTATCCTTCTCACTGTCACTTACCGAAATGGCCTCCTCTGCCATTTCCTGCCGTCCTCCTGCTGATTTTTCTCTGTTCCCCCCAATTGCAGCTTCAAGCGTGCGGGTCGCTACCTGGGCGCTGAGAAGGAGCAGCGACTCGAGAGCGTGATGAACCGGCTCCGAAGGGACTGCCGTATCCGCCGCATCCTCGTCAAGCCCTTCTTCGACGACGCGGTCAACACCAAGAATGCCGCCAAGATGGTCGGCCACGTGACCAGCCTCCAGTTCAAGCAGACGCTCAACGGCAAGATCGGCCTGCACGTGCGCGACGACGAGTGCGACCTGATCATCGAGAAGTTCGACTCCAAGGGGACGGGAATGGTCAACTACATCGCCTTCTCCAACGCGGTCGACCCGGGGGATGAGGAGGCATAAGGGGCTGAGGAGGCATGTTGGGGCGAGGTGGAGGCATAAATGGGATGTAGAGGCGGCATGGCGAGGAGGTGAGATGGGCTGGATGCCTTGTTTTGAGCTAACGGGCAGATCCATATGGGCGTGGTTTTTTGAGCTATCAAGAAGCAGTGTGTGGGTAAAGCGTCCTTTTAAGCCAAGGGGAATATTTGGATTGGCCCGTATGTTCAGTTTGGCTCCAGGGGAGGGTCATGTAAGGAGCTGATGGGCGTCCCGCGCAGAACAAGCGAGTGGGCAGAGCCGAAAATACGCTGGGCAGGGGAAAGGCGTCGTGCGAAGCTTGCTGTTGGGCAACTCCGAAATGGGGAGGATTATAATTGGACGGAAAGGGACAGACATGCCAAAGCGAGGTGGAGGCCAGCGTTGCTCGCCTCTTGGACACAAATAGGAGTTCCGCGGATGAGGTTAGAACCCTGAGAACATCCAAAGGGGGTGAGCCTCATCCTGGTCCGAGGGAAATTGTGCAGTAGCTGTGTAAAGGGCTGATGCTCGTGGAGGAGACTGTTTTGTAGCGCTGGGCGATCGGAAAAAGCTAAGGACGTTGGAGACCGCTTCTCAGCCAGCAATTTGAGGGAGTTGGAAGGAAGTCATGGCCCGCATGCACGAATGGGTCCTTATTGACCTCGGCGGGCTAAAAGCAATTCGGATGGGAAGATGGAAAGGACAATTGCATTCCTTTACCACGCTGGCATTATACCGGTAGGATTGTTTGAGGATCGCAACAAGCCCGGGCTTCATGAAGCTGGCTGGCATCCTTGCACTTCGAATGTGGCAGGGGCAGAGGCTGACATCCCTACTATAAATTGGACAGGGATGACTTGTAAATGAACAGAGACTGGGTGAGGGTGCGGTGCCTGTTTGCGTGATGGGGGTTGCTGCGAAGTACTGCAAGGAGACAAGCTTTCTTTTGCCATTTGCAGATGCAGAATGTACGCCATTCCATTCAGCAACGAAAATGGGACAGGCTGCCTAGTCAAGGTGCCTGGCTGAGTGATACCTGTGCCTTGCGATGAGCATGTCTGCGGCACTGGTCTAGGAAGATCTACCTGTCAGTGTCCCCGACTTAGCTTGTAATTTACCTCACAGATTCATGGAGCATGTGCATGGAGGATGTTTGCGGTCACAAGGCCAGTAGTAGATAGTCATGCCCTGTCCACGTTACAAGGATCATGGGCAGAATGCACAGAGCTGCACACTACGCAATGTCAAATGGCATTTGGTTTCATCTGTTGTGATCGTAACTTTGTAATGTATAAGCCAGGGTTTACACGTAGGTAGGCCCCAGGCCTGTCACTGGCCGAATGGGAGTTGACGATGATATTCTGCACGTGTGACATTATCGTGGTGGCTAAAAACTGATTGTGAACAATTCTTTTCAATAGACCCACGTAAAGTGCTGGGGGGAAAATAATACATAATGAGTTTTGGCGCAAAGTTGGTGCCCTGGGTGCACTCAGTGTGCGCTACATGTTGCCTCTAAAGGTGTGCAGGTCGCAGGAGGCGCAGCGTACATGCTACGTTGAAATACTAGCAAACCCTGGCTGATTTTCCCCTGGTCTGATTCCCCTCCCTAACCCCCCTCAGGCTCCGGGAGAAGCCTTTATGAAGTGAGACAACTATGCCTGGACTTTTCGTGATAGAGTCCTCGGCATGGACATGTGCTACACTAGACGTGACGGGCTCACACCCGGGCAGCCTCCTGGTTTGTCTGTAATGTGGAGGCAGATGGTACGCAAGGATATGTGGCAAGTGAAGGAGACCACCCCCAAGTCTGTGGGCGCTCCGCGTGTGACCGCGTATGGCATACATAGCGATTTGGGCCGTTGTGCATGCCCACAACCCTGTAACTAGGACCTAGCTAGCTTACATCCTCCATTCCATCCCATGCAGTCCCCTCCCACTGAGGACTTATGCTCACGTGACGCAGTCACGTGTCTATTAATTAATTAATTATTTAATTAATTAATTAATTAACCCGTGTTTTTTTACAACGCGATACATCGCGTTGTAGGGTTAGAACGCGATGTATCGCGTTGTAATCTGACACGTCGCAAACCTATTAAACATGCGATTTTTGGTCTGAAACTTTCAAAATAGGTCAGAAACATCTCATAGAATTCAAGAAAAAATCCTGGTATTTTTGGTATTTTTTTTGTGACAGCTGCAAACAAATATTAAAAATTAAATTAAATTAAATTATAACATGCCTCCGTGGGGAGGTCATGTAGCACATATTCCATGATGGATGGGGTGGAGGAAGCCGCGTAATCGAACTATACGAACGCTAGGCTATCTAGAAAATCCTAACTACACTACTCATCAAAACGCCTCCTCCGCTTGGGGGGAGGTGGCTTGCCCACAGGGTCGGGCGTGTGCGCCTTGACAATCTTCTTCCACCGCGTCTTGTCCTGCATGACAGTCCAAAGACGGGAGAGAGAGTGTATGCGGTGCTCAAACTGGGCTGGGACCACTAGGTCGTCCAGCAACATCTGAACGTAGTTGGTGACAGGTTTCCCTACCCTTTTGGGAATGTCCGCGGGGCCAGGCCAGGTCAGAATATGCCGCCCTGGCTGGCCAAGCCGCTGGGGGCCGGCCAGACCAAGGGTGGTGTCGACCTGGCTAGTGCGGGCAAGGTGTCCTACAAATGCTATCCTACGCTGCCTAATCTCGTCCGAAACACGAGGCATGCCATGATACAAAGACTCTGATGACGGACGCTCGGAAAAACCTACGTTAAGGACCTGCCGGAGCATCCTGTAAACTGTGCCGTCGAGCCGAGCTGCCAGTTTGGGTGGGAGGGTCCACGCCTCGGCGCCATACGTGAGCACCGTGAGGACGAGGACCTTGAAGAGCATGCGTTTGCGGTGCCCGTCCAGGCCCTTCGAGCGCCAGTAAGGTGTGAGCGAACGGAGCTTGGCCCAGGCGAGGGCGATGCGGGTGTCCACATCGTCGTCGGTGTCAGGAAGCCAGCTCCCCAGCAGCTTGAAGCGGTCGCGGAACGGGACCTCCGTCCCGTCGAGCAGGCGCGGCAGCGGTGGTTTACTGGAGGCCCCTATCACCATCGCCTCAGTCTTGACACTAATCTCCAACCCCACCGCCCGCGCCTCCAGGCCCAGGCAGTCCAGCCAGGTCTGAATGTGCTCGGGGCTCTCGATGAGGGTGGTATCATCCGCATAAATCAGGTCGGCAAGGCGGTACCCCGGTCTAACCCCGCCGTGCTCTTTCACGTTAAGGATGTCCAAGCCTGGCTCGAACCCCTTAAGAGCAAACAAATATGTACCACTGAAATCAGGCATTTTCGCGGGACGAAGGTGAAGACGACGGCGATGGCGGCAGGTAGATCTCGCCAGTTTTCGCGCGAATTTCAGTGGCTGTTGGGTAGGACAACCATGATGATGCGTTCAAAGGTTGATAATTAGGTTTCTACGAGTTTGTTGAGGTACTGGGGCAAAGGAAACGTAGTTTTTTCCAGTTTCTCACCCAACTTTCATGCGGAAACCCTGGAAACCGGCATACATATTATTACGTCAAGACTCGGGTCTGCTGCGGCACCATGCTTGGTATTTCCATGGTGTTTCGACTTCTTAACACATGTTTATTCATTCCGAACGCCCGGACTCTCGGCTAAACCGAGATTTGTGCAGACTTTTATTGGGTAGCTCCGGGCATGATGGTGCCTGCAAATAGCGGAAGGCGTGACCGTGGCTATTGCTACGGTATGCTGTATTTTCCTGGAAATGGCCTCTGCCACCGGCTCAATAGTGCTTGCAGGCGTAAGTATATCGTGTTTCTACCTAGTTTCTGCCAGTTTTCCACTTATTTCTACCGACCTCTGCCCAGCCTCTCTAAGACCGCCATCCTACTCGACGTTGCTTGCATGTCAGCCATAGCAGGTTGCAGTTGTGCAGTATTTAGGTGCTGTATACGTCGTCAGAAGAGTAGCATTATACCCGGCCCCGAGCCACGAGCCACGAGGTAGCCATGGCTGCCGGAGCTCATAACTTTCACGTTTGAGCCCCGAATTCAGCTGTGAATATCACAATCGCTTCGTCTTTCTTAGACGCACGTGCTGATTAATTAATGCTTAGTAGTGTTGGATTAATTAATTAATTAATAGACACGTGACTGCGTCACGTGAGCATAAGTCCTCAGTGGGAGGGGAACATGGGATGGAATGGATGGTATAAGCTATCTAGGTCCTAGTTACAGGGGTGTGGGCACCGCGGCCCGAATCGCTATGAATGCCATACTTGGTCACACGCGGAGCCCCCACAGGCTTGGGGGTGGTCTCCTTCATCACTACTTGCCATCTATCCTTGCGCACCATCTGCCTCCATATTACAGACAAACCAGGAGGCTGCCCGGGGGTGAGCCCGTCACGTCTAGTGTAGCACATGTCCATGCCGAGTCTATCACGAAAAGTCCACGGGTGGCGGCCCTGCCGCGCGCGGCCGGGGGCACGCCAGGTGAGGACATAGCGCCCAGGCTGGGCGGGCTTGGTGCCAGCTAGTCTATCTGATGTATCTTAGTACCTGATCTGTGCGGGCCAGGTGCCCGGCTAGGCCCAGGCGCCTGTGCCTAATAATGTGGGAAACATAGGGCAAATCAGCGTACAAATCCTCATTACTAATGTGCAAACCAAAGGGGATGTTAAGGGCCTTGCGCAGCATCTTGGTGACGGCGCCGTCGAGTCGTTGCTCCAGCTCCTGCATCAGTGTCCACGTCTCGGCGCCGTAGGTCAGGATCGTCAGAATGACGACCTTGAAGAGGTCACGCTTGACGATCCGGGGTAGGGCGGGGTTGCTCCACCAGCGGCGGTGGTCATGGAGGTGCGCCCACGCCATGCCGATCCGTGTCGTCATGTCGTCCTCGCAGTCGGGAAGCCAACTGCCGAGCAGCTTGAAGCGGCCTGAAGGACGGAGGGTAGTTGACCTCGGCATCGTCTAAGAGGCGGAGTGTGGGTGGGGGCCCTGCCATGCCGAGGGCCAGGGCCTCCGTTTTGGGGCTGATTTCTAGACCAACCGCCCGAGCCTCGAGCGCCAGGCAGTCCAGCCAAAGTTGGGCAGACCCTGCCAGCCGTTAAGAATGTACTCCAGCACAAGTACATTTTGAGTTTTTCCAAGTTTCTTGTTTTTTGCTTGTTTCAAGTTCAGTTTTGCATAAAAAGTGTCCCCATAGCCCCTGGATCTTATCTGGAGGTAGTTGAACTAGTATATGCTACAATATACTAGGTTGTACTATTTTCTACTACATTTATACTATAATGTAGGGGGGGCCCACAATCAATCTACAATACCCATGCCAAATTTTATTACTTGAGGAGACGCCATTTCAACAAATACATGACAATTGATGCTCATTGTGAATGCGTTTCCACATGAAATCATTACCATTTCATGCAATTTGGTCACTGGTGCGCTTTCCGCGTGCACTTTTCATTACTAGATTGCTTAAATTTATTAAAATTTATTAACATTTATTAAAATTTATTCAAGTCGGGGTAAAATTGGCTGTTTTTGTCATAGTGTCATGCACTCGGAGGGTAAGCAAGTGAGACAAGTTGTAGATTATTTACAATTGCACAACCCTCTCCACGACCCCGCTAGTTCTATTTATAGAACGAATTATAATTATTGCCAAAATTGTGCACAAGCCTGTGCACAACCCAACCAGTAATTCCCACTTGAACTTTGAATATTCAAGTGAATGCTCTGGAGACAGATGTACAGATCGATCTTTACAAATGTACACGAGTTCAGATCAAGCTATCTAACTACCTACTAACAGGCGTTTCTTTACACCCCGTCCGCTGGGCTTCTTTACACCCCCCTCCCGCACATCTGCGCCAGCCTTCCCTTGAGGTTTTCGTTTGCCCTGCCCTGCGGCTTGGTCTCCCCCCTTCTCTTGGAGTCGTGGGGAAGATCTGGTCGCTGGGGAAGATCTGGTCGCCAGGTACCCCTTGTCCATCCACCACTCCAAATACGTTCCCTCAGGTGGCTTGAAACAGTTCCGCATCTCGTCTTGTTGTACCTTGAAAATTGCCGCGGGCATCGTCCCCTGCTCCCCATTAATCCAGATTCCCTTTTCGTCACACCCTTCTGCCCAAAATTTAACGTACCACACGCCCGTTTTATCCACCTTTCGAACGACTCCATGCACCAGGAACGTGTCGACGTGGAAATCAGGCATGTGTGCCAGCTTCATTGGGTCTGCATTGAGTTTAGCCACCGAATCAGCAGCCCACGTGGGCTTCCACAACGTATCAAGGCGCTGGGATTGGTTCTTCCGATACTGGCAAAATTCACCGCCGTGCTTGCACAATACCGAAACCGGACATCCAACAGGCGAGCGGGGCACGACCCGTTTCCCCCCCCCCCACCTTCCAGATTCTCCATCCACGGCTGCCAACTTGGTGGTGGCACTTTCTTGTCTAGTGGCTTGGGCTGGGTTGCGGTAACTGTGACACGTCTTTGTGGCGCTTCCTCCTCAGGTTCCGATTCTTCCGATTCTTCCGAATCTTCCTCAAACCCTTTGGGTGGGCCGCCATGCGCGTCATCCTTTGGCGGCTCCTCTTCAGACTCGTCACCTGTGGGTGGGACAAGCAATGACGAGCGGCGCAATTAGTTATCATTACAATCGCAAATCAAACTTGGGAATATGCAAACATCATAATTTAACCGACCATATTCACTCAGATTAACTTACCCTTTGACAGATGACTAGCCGTTGCTCTTGATCGAACGTGCCCGCCAGGCGAAAGGAGCTTTTTGCAGTAGTCGACGGCACGCCCCAACATCCCCCCCCAGACGCCCCCGAATTCCCCTTCGAGCCTCCCTCCCCTCCCCCCCCTCCTTCCCCCCTTCCCCCGATGCGCCGGTCGACCCGCCCCCCTCTCCGCCCTTCTCTCCGCCCCCCTCTCCGCCCTTTGACCCGCCCCCCTCTCCGCCCTTCGACCCGCCCCCCTCTCCGTCCTTCGACCCCCCCCCTCTCCGCCCTTCGACCCCCCCCTCTCCGCCCTTCGACCCGCCCCCCTCTCCGTCCTTCGACCCCCCCCCTCTCCGCCCTTCGACCCGCCCCCCTCTCCGCCCTTTGACCCGCCCCCCTCTCCGTCCTTCGACCCCCCCCCTCTCCGCCCTTCGACCCGCCCCCCTCTCCGCCCTTCGAACCCCCCCCTCTCCGTCCTTCGACCCGCCCCCCTTATCACCACCCTCATTCCCGCCCCCCTCATCATCGCCGGCACCATCATCACCAACCTCCTCCCCATCATCACCCCCATGTGACCCGACATCCTCATCATCCCCCATTGAGACGTCTTCGGCCGAGGGGGTCTCCGAGGCGGCGCGCTTCCGGCGTTTCTTTTTGGTGCCAGCGCCTGCCGTCTCCAGCGGACGCTTCTGGGCTGCACCCGCAATTTCCTTGCCCGAACGGCCGTTGGGATTGGAAATATCCTCCCCCTCAGGCCGCTTCCCAAGTACCTTCAGAAGGACCTTAAACCCATCCACCTGCTCCTTTGACCCAATGAAGATCACGGGTGGGTTGAAGAATCCCGTGAAATCGCCTAGGTACGACGACCAGGCGTCCTTCACACCATTGAAATCTCCACAATCCTTCGCCGCCTTCCAGTCCCTTTTCTCCACCCACGCACCCGTTCGACCCTTCAACAATTCCTCATCATTCCACAGCTTCGCGTGGTGTTCCAAATTCAGCAGCCATATCCCATTCTTGATATCCGGCTGGTTCACCCCCCCCTTCCTCTTCACAACAAATTCGAACCCCTCCATTGCATTAAGTACCACTTGAGCCAACCGTGTCGGCCCATCGCTTTTCTCCCACGCGAAAGTCTTCATCATGAACTCACAGGTCGTTTCCCCGTCAGACCCGTAAATTTTCTTAGAAATCCACGGGCCCTGCTGCTCGATTTCGGATGCCAGCTCCTCCGACCCAAACTTCCGCGGGGGTTCCCGCTTCTCCCCCACCTTTTTTTGGCGACCCGACTGGACGTCCTCTGCCTCGGCATGTTCGGCTTGGCCTTCCTCCGGCACAGCCCCCGTCACCACCACAGCCCCCGCCACAGGCTGTACGGGTTGGGGCACCACAGCCTGTTCGGTTGGGGGTTCGGGCGCAATCAGGACCCACCATTTCGTTTCCTCCTTGTGGGTCGTCCCAAAATCCGTCCTCTCCAGCAGTGCAAGTGGGAAGGTGGAATCGTCCCTCCCCGTTGGCCTGATAACCGCCCTTAGTCTCTTGGCAGCTACAGCGACCGTATCGGCCACCCTCTGAAGGGCGCTGTCGGATTCCGAAGGCTGCATCGGCAACCAGCCGAGGTCGCGTGGTTCGGGGTATTTCCCCAAATCGCGGTTGTAGATCATGAAAAGCTGGACCATCACCTCGCAGAAGATCTTGGCCATGTATGTCAGGTCATACAAGCACTGAGGAGGAACGTGTTTGGCCTTCACGGTTGCCATGATAGACGGCCAGAATCGAAAGCGGGCTAGACTCCTCCACCCTTCCTGTTTGATCCCCCCCCCTTCCTCATCACCCTTCCCTCCCCGTCCAGCTTGTCCGCTGCCACGATGTCCAGAAACTCTGCAAGCTCCTTGGCCAGCTTGTCCTCAATCGGCATTCCACATCTACTGTCGTCGTTCGGAGCGACCGTTTCATCCTTCACAGCCGAGATGAAGTCGTAGACTTGGGTTTTCTCCGATTCGGACAAACCACCCTCGTTCAATCGCCCTCCAACCCGCTCCTCACCACCCTCCTCCCCCTCCCCGTCCTTCCTTGCCTTCTCAGTGCTGCTTGAAACCCCATGAATCAAATTCCATATTTCTTTCTGGTCCTGAAGGGGCACCTCCGGCTTATCCCAGGATTCCTCCATGTGCGTCTTGAAATAGTTGTGCACTTCCAGCAGCGCCGTCCCCCTCGACTTTTTGGAAACGGCCTCGTCTTCTGCATTCAGCCCCCCTCCGATCAGGGCAACCCTCCGATGCGCCTCTCTCCCCTGCATGCATGAAATGTGAATCAGTGTTTGAGACAAAAAACGGTCATACAACACACGACCTGACATTTTGTCCTTACACTTTGGAAGATCGGCCGTTCCCGAACAAAAATCACACCCTAATTTCCAGTTTCCAACGGCCGTTGGCGCAAGAAAAATCACACCCTAATTTCCAGGTTCCAACGGCCGTTGGCGCAAGAAAAATGTCGACCGAATTTCCAGGTTCCAACGGCCGTTGGCGCAAGAAAAGTATCAACCAAATTTCCAGGTTCCAACGGCCGTTGGCGAAAGAAAAATCACACACTAATTTCCAGGTTCCAACGGCCGTTGGCGCGAGAAAAATGACACCCTAATTTCCAGGTTCCAACGGCCGTTGGCGCAAGAAAAATCACACACTAATTTCCAGGTTCCAACGGCCGTTGGCGCAAGAAAAATCACACCCTAATATCCAGGTTCCAACGGCCGTTGGCGCAAGAAAAATCACACCCTAATTTCCAGGTTCCAACGGCCGTTGGCGCAAGAAAAATGTCGACCGAATTTCCAGGTTCCAACGGCCGTTGGCGCAAGAAAAATATCAACAAAATTTCCAGGTTCCAACGGCCGTTGGCGAAAGAAAAATCACACACTAATTTCCAGGTTCCAACGGCCGTTGGCGAACAAAAATCACATCTAGTGCCTACAACGTTCCCACACCCGATCCGTTATATTTACCTTTTGCGTCCGCATGTCCTTCATGGGCGGGATCAGTGCTTCCCCCTCCACCTCCCAGCCCTTGAGCACGTCCAGATTGGTGTACATGAACTTGTCCGCGTCCCTCACCAACCCCCTCCACAAATCAAACGCCTCCTCGGTTGTCTCCACGTACTTGCCCTTTTGTTTACCGGCAATCTCGCCAGCTATCGCAGTCCTCACTTGCTCGTCTGAGCCCTCAAAAATCACGGACTTCAACATCTGCGTGTAGTGGTTGCCGTCCAGCACGGCAAACTGCGCAAACACGAAAGGCTTGTCGTACGCGAGCATGTAGCCCAACGCGGTGTTCGTGAGCTCAAGTACTGCCTCACGGTCAGATGCATCTGACCACTCGGACGTATTCAAGTCCATGGTGATCAAATCCTGCGAGCACGCGGCCGCCATATCCTTCTTGGAGTGCGTCCGGAGAATGGCCCTCCCTTCCTCGGCCGTTGGCGAACGAAAGTATCCGAACCTCTGCACGGCACGGTCACTGTCCTCCCCCGTCAGTTTTTTAATTTTGTCAGAAAACCCTGGATTCTCTTCCAGCCAGGCATTGTAAGAATCGGGCTCCTGGTCTGCCAGCACCTGCCACGCAAACCGGAAGATCAGCACGGCACATTTTGCCTTCGTCAGACTTGTGCCGGCCCCCACGAACCACGGCGCGAGCCCCTTACAATTCCGCACCGTCACCGTCCGATGCCTCATTAGTTCCGGGAGTTGGCACAAGTTGTCCGTAAAGACCCGTACTTGAGTCGCAATCGCGGACCCCCCCACGATGTCGACATCGTCTGGCACTAGACGAAACTTCTGCCGCAGATGAAACGCCGCCTGTATGCTGTCAGTTAGGTTCTTGTCGTGCACATGAGAGGATGGCGCTGGCTCCCAGGAGTCCAAAATGCTGGGCTTCGCATTTCCAGCACGTGTCGTCAGCAGCCCCTTCCTCTCAAAGGTCTTCACAATCCCCGACCATAAGTCGGTGCCCGGAGCTCGTTGGCGCCAGTCCTCAAAAAATGTTGTGAGATGCCTTTCCGCCACCCCATGTTCAATCTTGTAAGCCCACCTCCTCCGCTCTTCCTCCGTTCTCTGCCTTGACGGACGCCCCTGATCACATGCAAAAAACATACAGATAGCCGGAAGGTCAGTACTATGTTCCAACGGCCGTCGCCGGAAAAATAACACCCTAATTTCCAGGTTCCAACGGCCGTTGGCGCATGAAAATCACACCCTAATTTACAGGTTCCAACGGCCGTTGGCGCATGAAAATCACACCCTAATTTCCAGGTTCCAACGGCCGTTGGCGAAAGAAAAATCACACCCTAATTTCCAGGTTCCAACGGCCGTTGGCGCGAGAAAAATGACACCCTAATTTCCAGGTTCCAACGGCCGTTGGCGCGAGAAAAATCACACCCTAATTTCCAGGTTCCAACGGCCGTTGGCGCAAGAAAAATGACACCCTAATTTCCAGGTTCCAACGGCCGTTGGCGACAGAAAAATCACACCCTAATTTCCAGGTTCCAACGGCCGTTGGCGCATGAAAATCACACCCTAATTTACAGGTTCCAACGGCCGTTGGCGCATGAAAATCACACCCTAATTTACAGGTTCCAACGGCCGTTGGCGCATGAAAATCACACCCTAATTTCAAGGTTCCGACGGCCGTTGGGCAAAAAAAAAATAACACCCTAATTTCCAAATTGCAACGGCCGTTGGCGCAAGAAAATCAAGCAAGAAAAGGACAAGGACAAGGTGCTGGCACAAGGACAAGGACAAGGACAAGGACAAGGACAAGGACAAGGACCAGGACAAGGACAAGGACAAGGACAAGGACAAGTACAAGTACAAGGTGCTGGCACAAGGACAAGGACAAGGACAAGGACAAGGACAAGGACAAGGACAAGGACAAGGAGAAGGACAAGGACAAGGACAAGGACAAGGACGAGGACAAGGACGAGGACAAGGACAAGGACAAGGACAAGGACAAGGACAAGGACAAGGACAAGGACAAGGACAAGGACAAGGACAAGGACCCGGACAAGGACCCGGACAAGGACCCAGACAAGGCCAAGGCCAAGGCCAAGGCCAAGGCCAAGGCCAAGGACGAGGACAAGGACGAGGACAAGGACAAGGACAAGGACAAGGACAAGGACAAGGACAAGGACAAGGACAAGGACAAGGACAAGGACAAGGACAAGGACAAGGACGAGGACAAGGACGAGGACAAGGTGCTGGCACAAGGACAAGGACAAGGACAAGGACAAGGACAAGGACAAGGACAAGGACAAGGTGCTGGCACAAGGACAAGGACAAGGACAAGGACAAGGACAAGGACAAGGACAAGGACAAGGACAAGGACAAGGACAAGGACAAGGACAAGGACAAGGACAAGGACAAGGACAAGGACAAGGACAAGGACAAGGACAAGGACAAGGACAAGGACAAGGACAAGGACAAGGACAAGGACAAGGACAAGGACAAGGACAAGGACAAGGACAAGGACAAGGACAAGGACAAGGACAAGGACAAGGACAAGGACAAGGACAAGGACAAGGACAAGGACAAGGACAAGGACAAGGACAAGGACAAGGACAAGGACAAGGACAAGGACAAGGACAAGGACAAGGACAAGGACGAGGAGAAGCACAAGGACAACCACAACGAAAAGGACAAGGACAAGGACAAGGACAAGGACAAGGACAAGGACAAGGACAAGGACAAGGACAAGGACAAGGACAAGGACAAGGACAAGGACAAGGACAAGGACAGGACAAGGACAAGGACAAGGACAAGGACAAGGACGAGGACGAGGACGAGGACGAGGACGAGGACGAGGACGAGGACGAGGACGAGGACGAGGACGAGGACGAGGACGAGGACGAGGACGAGGACGAGGACGAGGACGAGGACGAGGACGAGGACGAGGACGAGGACGAGGACGAGGACGAGGACAGGACAAGGACAAGGACAAGGACAAGGACAAGGACAAGGACAAGGACAAGGACGAGGACGAGGACGAGGACGAGGACGAGGACGAGGACGAGGACGAGGACGAGGACAAGGACGAGGACGAGGACAAGGACGAGGACGAGGACGAGGACGAGGACGAGGACGAGGACGAGGACGAGGACAAGGACAAGGACAAGGACAAGGACAAGGACAAGGACAAGGACAAGGACAAGGACAAGGACAAGGACAAGGACAAGGACGAGGACGAGGACGAGGACGAGGACGAGGACGAGGACGAGGACGAGGACGAGGACGAGGACGAGGACAAGGACAAGGACAAGGACAAGGACAAGGACAAGGACAAGGACAAGGACAAGGACAAGGACAAGGACAAGGACAAGGACAAGAACAAGGACAAGGACAAGGACAAGGACAAGGACAAGGACAAGGACAAGGTGCTGGCACAAGGACAAGGACAAGGACAAGGACAAGGACAAGGACAAGGACAAGGACAAGGACCAGGACAAGGACAAGGACAAGGACAAGGACAAGGACAAGGACAAGGTGCTGGCACAAGGACAAGGACAAGGACAAGGACAAGGACAAGGACAAGGACAAGGACAAGGACAAGGAGAAGGACAAGGACAAGGACAAGGACAAGGACAAGGACGAGGACAAGGACGAGGACAAGGACAAGGACAAGGACAAGGACAAGGACAAGGACAAGGACAAGGACAAGGACAAGGACAAGGACAAGGACAAGGACAAGGACAAGGGCAAGGGCAAGGACAAGGACAAGGACAAGGACAAGGACAAGGACAAGGACGAGGACAAGGACGAGGACAAGGACAAGGACAAGGACAAGGACAAGGACAAGGACAAGGACAAGGACAAGGACAAGGACAAGGACAAGGACAAGGACAAGGACGAGGACAAGGACGAGGACAAGGTGCTGGCACAAGGACAAGGACAAGGACAAGGACAAGGACAAGGACAAGGACAAGGACAAGGTGCTGGCACAAGGACAAGGACAAGGACAAGGACAAGGACAAGGACAAGGACAAGGACAAGGACAAGGACAAGGACAAGGACAAGGACAAGGACAAGGACAAGGACAAGGACAAGGACAAGGACAAGGACAAGGACAAGGACAAGGACAAGGACAAGGACAAGGACAAGGACAAGGACAAGGACAAGGACAAGGACAAGGACAAGGACAAGGACAAGGACAAGGACAAGGACAAGGACAAGGACAAGGACAAGGACAAGGACAAGGACAAGGACAAGGACACGGACAAGGACAAGGACAAGGACAAGGACGAGGAGAAGCACAAGGACAACCACAACGAAAAGGACAAGGACAAGGACAAGGACAAGGACAAGGACAAGGACAAGGACAAGGACAAGGACAAGGACAAGGACAAGGACAAGGACAGGGACAGGGACAAGGACAAGGACAAGGACAAGGACAAGGACGAGGACGAGGACGAGGGACGAGGACGAGGACGAGGACGAGGACGAGGACGAGGACGAGGACGAGGACGAGACGAGGACGAGGACGAGGACGAGGACGAGGACGAGGACGAGGACGAGGACGAGGACGAGGACGAGGACGAGGACAAGGACAAGGACAAGGACAAGGACAAGGACAAGGACAAGGACAAGGACAAGGACAGGAGGACAAGGACGAGGACGAGGACGAGGACGAGGACGAGGACGAGGACGAGGACGAGGACGAGGACGAGGACGAGGACGAGGACGAGGACGAGGACGAGGACGAGGACGAGGACGAGGACGAGGACGAGGACGAGGACGAGGACGAGGACGAGGACGAGGACAAGGACAAGGACAAGGACAAGGACAAGGACAAGGACAAGGACAAGGACAAGGACAAGGACAAGGACAAGGACAAGGACAAGGACAAGGACAAGGACAAGGACAAGGACAAGGACAAGGACAAGGACAAGGACAAGGACAAGGACAAGGACAAGGACAAGGACAAGGTGCTGGCACAAGGACAAGGTGCTGGCACAAGGACAAGGACAAGGCCAACGACAAGGACAAGGACGAGGACGAGGACGAGGACGAGGACGAGGACGAGGACGAGGACGAGGACGAGGACGAGGACGAGGACGAGGACGAGGACGAGGACGAGGACGAGGACGAGGACGAGGACAGGACAAGGACAAGGACAAGGACAAGGACAAGGACAAGGACAAGGACAAGGACAAGGACAAGGACAAGGACAAGGACAAGGACAAGGACAAGGACAAGGACAAGGACAAGGACAAGGACAAGGACAAGGACAAGGACAAGGACAAGGACAAGGACAAGGACAAGGACAAGGACAAGGACAAGGACAAGGACAAGGACAAGGACAAGGACAAGGACAAGGACAAGGACAAGGACAAGGTGGGGGACAAGGACAAGGAGAAGGACAAGGACAAGGACAAGGACAAGGACGAGGACAAGGACGAGGACAAGGACAAGGACAAGGACAAGGACAAGGACAAGGACAAGGACAAGGACAAGGACAAGGACAAGGACAAGGACAAGGACAAGGACAAGGTGCTGGCACAAGGACCAAGGACAAGGACAAGGACAAGGACGCGGACGCGGACGCGGACGCGGACGCGGACGCGGACGCGGACGCGGACGCGG
>RPFO01000456.1:0-12511 GCA_009746045.1 Mesostigma viride
TGGATGTGGGATGGTGGTGGTGGTGGTGGATGGTGGTGGATGGTGGTGGATGGTGGTGGATGGTGGTGGATGGGTGGTGGATGGTGGTGGATGGTGGTGGATGGTGGTGGATGGTGGTGGATTGGTGGATGGTGGTGGATGGTGGTGATGGTGTGTGGATGGTGGTGGATGGTGGTGGATGGTGGTGGATGGTGGTGGATGGTGGTGGATGGTGGTGGATGCGTGGTGGATGGTGGTGGATGGTGGTGGATGGTGGTGGATGGTGGTGGATGGTGGTGGATGGTGGTGGATGGTGGTGGATGGTGGTGGATGGTGGTGGATGGTGGTGGATGGTGGTGGATGTTGGATGGTGGTGGATGGTGGTGGATGGTGGTGGATGGTGGGTGGATGGTGGTGGAGGTGGTGGCATGGTGGTGGATGGTGGTGGATGGTGGTGGATGGGGTGGATGGTGGGTGGATGGTGGTGGATGGTGGTGGATGGTGGTGGATGGTGGTGGATGGTGGTGGATGGTGGTGGATGGTGGTGGTGGTGGGGTGGTGGTGGATGGTGGTGGATGGTGGTGGATGGTGGTGGATGGTGGTGGATGGTGGTGGATGGTGGGGATGGTGGTGGATGGTGGTGGATGGTGGTGGATGGTGGTGGATGGTGGTGGATGGTGGTGGATGGTGGTGGATGGTGGTGGATGGTGGTGGATGGTGGTGGATGGTGGTGGATGGTGGTGGATGGTGGTGGATGGTGGTGGATGGTGGTGGATGGTGGTGGATGGTGTTGGCTGGTGTTGGTGGTGGTGGATGGTGGTGGATGGTGGTGGATGGTGGTGGATGGTGGTGGATGGTGGTGGATGGTGGTGGATGGTGGTGGATGGTGGTGGATGGTGGTGGATGGTGGTGGATGGTGGTGGATGGTGGTGGATGGTGGTGGATGGTGGTGGATGGTGGTGGATGGTGGTGGATGGTGGTGGATGGTGTGGATGGTGGTGGATGGTGGTGGATGGTGTGGATGGTGGTGGATGGTGGTGGATGGTGGTGATGGTGGTGGATGGTGGTGGATGGTGGTGGATGGTGGTGGATGGTGGTGGATGGTGGTGGATGGTGGTGGATGGTGGTGGATGGTGGTGGATGGTGGTGGATGGTGGTGGATGGTGGTGGCTGGTGTTGGCTGTGGTGGTGGATGTGGTGGATGGTGGTGGATGTGGTGGATGTTTGGATGGTGTGGCTGGGTGGTGGATTTGGTGGATGGTGTTGGCTGGTGGTGGATGGTGGTGGATGGGGATGGTGGTGGCTGGTGGTGGCTGGTGGTGGATGTTTGGATGGTGGTGGGATGGTTGGATGGTGGTGGATGGTGGTGGATGGTGGTGGATGGTGGTGGATGGTGGTGGATGGTGGTGGATGGTGGTGGATGGTGTGGCTGGTGTGCTGGTGGTGGATGGTGGTGGATGGTGGTGGATGGTGGTGGATGGTGGTGGATGGTGGTGGATGGTGGTGGATGGTGGTGGATGGTGGTGGATGGTGGTGGATGGTGGTGGATGTGGATGGTGGTGGATGGTGGTGGATGGTGGTGGATGGTGGTGGGATGGTGGTGGATGGTGGTGGATGGTGGTGGATGGTGGTGGATGGTGGTGGATGGTGGTGGATGGTGGTGGATGGTGGTGGATGGTGGTGGATGGTGGTGGATGGTGGTGGATGGTGGTGGATGGTGGTGTGATGGTGGTGGATGGTGGTGGATGGTGGTGGATGGTGGTGGATGGTGATGGTGGTGGATGGTGGTGGATGGTGGTGGATGGTGGTGGATGGTGGTGGATGGTGGTGGCTGTGTTGGATGGTGGTGGATGGTGGTGGATGGTGGTGGATGGTGGTGGATGTGGGATGGTGTGGATGGTGGTGGATGGTTGGTGGATGGTGTGGTGGTGGTGGATGGTGGTGGATGGTGGTGGATGGTGGTGGTGGTGGTGGTGGTGGTGGAGGTTTTTGGATGGTGGTGGATGATGGTGGATGGTGGTGGATGGGTGGATGGTGTGTGGATGGTGGTGGATGGTGGTGGATGGTGGTGGATGGTGGTGGATGGTGTGGCTGGTGTGGTGGTGGTGGATGGTGGTGGATGGTGGTGGATGGTGGTGGATGGTGGTGGATGTTGGATGGTGGTGGATGGTGGTGGTGGTGGATGGTGTGGATGGTGGTGGATGGTGGTGGATGGTGGGGATGGTGGTGGATGGTGGTGGTGGGTGGATGGTGGTGGATGTTTTTGGATGGTGGTGGATGGATGGTGGATGGTGGTGGATGGTGGTGGATGGTGGTGGATGGTGGTGGATGGTGGTGGATGGTGGTGGATGGTGGTGGATGGTGTGGATGGTGGTGGATGGTGGTGGATGGTGGTGGATGGTGTGGATGGTGTGGATGGTGGTGGATGGTGGTGGATGGTGGTGGATGGTGGTGGATGGTGGTGGCTGGTGGTGGATGGTGGATGGTGGTGGATGGTGGTGGATGGTGGTGGATTGGTGGGATGGTGGTGGATGGTGGTGGATGGTGGTGGATGGTGGTGGATGGTGGTGGATGGTGGTGGATGGTGGTGGATGGTGGTGGATGGTGGTGGATGGTGGGGATGGTGGTGGATGGTGGTGGATGGTGGTGGATGGTGTGGATGGTGGTGGATGGTGGTGGATGGTGGTGGATGGTGGTGGTGGTGGATGGTGGTGGATGGTGGTGGATGGTGGTGGATGGGTGGATGGTGGTGGATGGTGGTGGATGGTGGTGGATGGTGGTGGATGGTGGTGGATGGTGTGGATGGTGGTGGATGGTGGTGGATGGTGGTGGATGGTGGTGGATGGTGGTGGATGGTGGTGGATGGTGGTGGATGGTGGGTGGATGGTGGTGGATGGTGGTGGATGGTGGTGGATGGTGGTGGATGGTGGTGGATGGTGGTGGATGGTGGTGGATGTTGGATGGTGGTGGATGGTGGTGGATGGTGGTGGATGGTGGTGGATGGTGGTGGATGGTGGTGGATGGTGGTGGATGGTGGTGGATGGTGGTGGATGGTGGTGGATGGTGGTGGATGGTGGTGGATGGTGGTGGATGGTGGATGGTGTGGATGGTGGTGGATGTGGATGGTGGTGGATGGTGGTGGATGGTGGTGGATGGTGGTGGATGGTGGTGGATGGTGGTGGATGGTGGTGGATGGTGGTGGATGGTGGTGGATGGTGGTGGATGGTGGTGGATGGTGGTGGATGGTGGTGGATGGTGGTGGATGGTGGTGGATGGTGGTGGATGGTGGTGGATGGTGGTGGATGGTGTGGATGGTGGTGGATGGTGGTGGATGGTGGTGGATGGTGGTGGATGGTGGTGGATGGTGGTGGATGGTGGTGGATGGTGGTGGATGGTGGTGGTGGTGGTGGTGGTGGTGGATGGTGGTGGATGGTGGTGGATGGTGGTGGATGGTGGTGGATGGTGGTGGATGGTGGTGGTGGTGGTGGATGGTGGTGGATGGTGTGGATGGTGTGGATGGTGGTGGATGGTGGTGGATGGTGGTGGATGGTTGGATGGTGGTGGATGGTGGTGGATGGTGGTGGATGGTGGTGGATGGTGGTGGATGGTGGTGGATGGTGGTGGATGGTGGTGGATGGTGGTGGATGGTGGTGGATGGTGGTGGATGGTGGTGGATGGTGGTGGATGGTGGTGGATGGTGGTGGATGGTGGTGGATGGTGGTGGATGGTGGTGGATGGTGGTGGATGGTGGTGGATGGTGGTGGATGGTGGTGGATGGTGGTGGATGGTGGTGGATGGTGGTGGATGGTGGTGGATGGTGGTGGATGGTGGTGGATGGTGGTGGATGGTGGTGGATGTGGTGGATGGTGGTGGATGGTGGTGGATGGTGGTGGATGGTGGTGGATGGTGGTGGATGGTGGTGGATGGTGGTGGATGGTGGTGGATGGTGGTGGATGGTGGTGGATGGTGTGGATGGTGGTGGATGGTGGTGGATGGTGGTGGATGGTGGTGGATGGTGGTGGATGGTGGTGGATGGTGGATGGTGGTGGATGGTGGTGGATGGTGGTGGATGGTGGTGGATGGTGGTGGATTGGTGGTGATGGTGGTGGATGGTGGTGGATGGTGGTGGATGGTGGTGGATGGTGGTGGATGGTGGTGGATGGTGGTGGATGGTGGTGGATGGTGGTGGATGGTGGTGGATGGTGGTGGATGGTGGTGGATGGTGGTGGATGGTGGTGGATGGTGGTGGATGGTGGTGGATGTGGTGGATGGTGGTGGATGGTGTGGATGGTGGTGGATGGTGGTGGATGGTGGTGGATGTTGGATGGTGGTGGATGGTGGTGGATGGTGGTGGATGGTGGTGGATGGTGGTGGATGGTGTGGATGGTGGTGGATGGTGGTGGATGGTGGTGGATGGTGGTGGATTGTTGGATGGTGGTGGATTGGTGGTGATGGTGGTGGATGGTGGTGGATGGTGGTGGATGGTGGTGGATGGTGGTGGATGGTGGTGGATGGTGGTGGATGGTGGTGGATGGTGGTGGATGGTGGTGGATGGTGGTGGATGGTGGTGGATGGTGGTGGATGGTGGTGGATGGTGGTGGATGGTGGTGGATGGTGGTGGATGGTGGTGGATGGTGGTGGATGGTGGTGGATGGTGGTGGATGGTGGTGGATGGTGGTGGATGGTGGTGATGGTGGTGGATGGTGGTGGATGGTGGTGGATGGTGGTGGATGTGGTGGATGGATGGTGGTGGATGGTGGTGGATGGTGGTGGATGGTGGTGGATGGTGGTGGATGGTGGTGGATGGTGGTGGATGGTGGTGGATGGTGTGGTGATGGTGGTGGATGGTGGTGGATGGTGGTGGATGGTGGTGGATGGTGGTGGATGGTGGTGGATGGTGGTGGATGGTGGTGGATGGTGGTGGATGGTGGTGGATGGTGGTGGATGGTGGTGGATGGTGGTGGATGGTGGTGGATGGGTGGTGGATGGTGGTGGATGGTGGTGGATGGGGTGGATGGTGGTGGATGGGTGGATGGTGGTGGATGGTGGTGGATGGTGGTGGATGGTGGTGGATGGTGGTGGTGGTGGTGGATGGTGGTGATGGTGGTGGTGGATGGTGGTGGATGGTGGTGGATGGTGGTGGATGGTGGTGGATGGTGGTGGATGGATGGGTGGATGGTGGTGGATGTTGGATGGTGGTGGATGGTGGTGGATGGTGGTGGATGGTGGTGGATGGTGGTGGATGGTGGTGGATGGTGGTGGATGGTGGTGGATGGTGGTGGATGGTGGTGGGGATGGTGGTGGATGGTGGTGGATGTTGGATGGTGGTGGATGGTGGTGGATGGTGGTGGATGGTGGTGGATGGTGGTGGATGGTGGTGGATGGTGGTGGATGGTGGTGGATGGTGGTGGATGGTGGTGGATGGTGGTGGATGGTGGTGGATGGTGGTGGATGGTGGTGGATGGTGGTGGATGGTGGTGGATGGTGGTGGATGGTGGTGGATGGTGGTGGATGGTGGTGGATGGTGGTGGATGGTGGTGGATGGTGGTGGATGGTGGTGGATGGTGTGGCTGGTGGTGGATGGTGGTGGATGGTGGTGGATGGTGGTGGATGGTGGTGGATTTGGATGGTGGTGGATGTTGGATGGTGGTGGATGGTGGTGGATGGTGGTGGATGGTGGTGGATGGTGGTGGATGGTGGTGGATGGTGGTGGATGGTGGTGGATGGTGGTGGATGGTGGTGGATGGTGGTGGATGGTGTGGATGGTGGTGGATGGTGGTGGATGGTGGTGGATGGTGGTGGATGGTGGTGGATGGTGGTGGATGGTGGTGGATGGTGGTGGATGGTGGTGGATGGTGGTGGATGGTGGTGGATGGTGGTGGATGGTGGTGGATGGTGGTGGATGGTGGTGGATGGTGGTGGATGGTGGTGGATGGTGGTGGATGGTGGTGGATGGTGGTGGATGGTGGTGGATGGTGGTGGATGGTGGTGGATGGTGGTGGATGGTGGTGGATGGTGGTGGATGGTGGTGGATGGTGGTGGATGTGTGGATGGTGGTGGATGGTGGTGGATGGTGGTGGATTGGATGGTGGTGGATGGTGGTGGATGGTGGTGGATGGTGGTGGATGGTGGTGGATGGTGGTGGATGGTGGTGGATGGTGGTGGATGGTGGTGGATGGTGGTGGATGGTGGTGGATGTTGGATGGTGGTGGATGGTGGTGGATGGTGGTGGATGGTGGTGGATGGTGGTGGATGGTGGTGGATGGTGGTGGATGGTGGTGGATGGTGGTGGATGGTGGTGGATGGTGGTGGATGGTGGTGGATGGTGGTGGATGGTGGTGGATGGTGGTGGATGGTGGTGGATGGTGGTGGATGGTGGTGGATGGTGGTGGATGGTGGTGGATGGTGGTGGATGGTGGTGGATGGTGGTGGATGGTGGTGGATGGTGTGGATGGTGGTGGATGGTGGTGGATGGTGGTGGATGGTGGTGGATGGTGGTGGATGGTGGTGGATGGTGGTGGATGGTGGTGGATGGTGGTGGATGGTGGTGGATGGTGGTGGATGGTGGTGGATGGTGGTGGATGGTGGTGGATGGTGGTGGATGGTGGTGGATGGTGGTGGATGGTGGTGGATGGTGGTGGATGGTGGTGGATGGTGGTGGATGGTGTGGTGGTGTGTGGATGGGTGGTGGATGGTGGTGGATGGTGGTGATGGTGGTGGATGGTGGTGGATGGTGTGGATGGTTGGATGGTGGTGGATGGTGGTGGATGGTGGGTGGATGGTGGTGGATGGTGGTGGATGGTGGTGGATGGTGGTGGATGGTGGTGGATGGTGGTGGATGGTGGTGGATGGTGGTGGATGGTGGTGGATGGTGTGGATGGTGGTGGATGGTGGTGGATGGTGGTGGATGGTGGTGGATGGTGGTGGATGGTGGTGGATGGTGGTGGATGGTGGTGGATGGTGGTGGATGGTGGTGGATGGTGGTGGATGGTGGTGGATGGTGGTGGATGGTGGTGGATGGTGGTGGATGGTGGTGGATGGTGGTGGATGGTGGTGGATGGTGGTGGATGGTGGTGGATGGTGGTGGATGGTGGTGGATGGTGGTGGATGGTGGTGGATGGTGGTGGATGGTGGTGGTGGTGATTGGTGGTGGATGTGGTGGATGGTGGTGGATGGTGGTGGATGGTGGTGGATGGTGGTGGATGGTGGTGGATGGTGGTGGATGGTGGTGGATGGTGGTGGATGGTGGTGGATGGTGGTGGATGGTGGTGGATGGTGGTGGATGGTGGTGGATGGTGGTGGATGGTGGTGGATGGTGGTGGTGTGTGGATGGTGGTGGATGGTGGTGGATGGTGGTGGATGGTGGTGGATGGTGGTGGATGGTGGTGGATGGTGGTGGATGGTGGTGGATGGTGGTGGATGGTGGTGGATGGTGGTGGATGGTGGTGGATGGTGGGATGGTGGTGGATGGTGGTGGATGGTGGTGGATGGTGGTGGATGGTGGTGGATGGTGGTGGTGGTGTGGTGGATGGTGGTGGATGGTGGTGGATGGTGGTGGATGGTGGTGGATGTTGGATGGTGTGGATGGTGGTGGATGGTGGTGGATGGTGTGGATGGTGGTGGATGGTGGTGGATGGTGGTGGATGGTGGTGGCTGGTGGTGGATGGTGGTGAGTGGATGGTGGTGGATGGTGGTGGATGGTGGTGGATGGTGGTGGATGGTGGTGGATGGTGGTGGATGGTGGTGGATGGTGGTGGATGGTGGTGGATGGTGGTGGTGGATGGTGGTGGATGGTGGTGGATGGTGGTGGATGGTGGTGGATGGTGGTGGATGGTGGTGGATGGTGGTGGATGGTGGTGGATGGTGTGGTGGTGGTGGATGGTGGTGGATGGTGGTGGATGGTGGTGGATGGTGGTGGATGGTGGTGGATGGTGGTGGATGTGGATGGTGGTGGATGTGGTGGATGGTGGTGGATGGTGGTGGATGGTGTGGATGGTGGTGGATGGTGGTGGATGGTGGTGGATGGTGGTGGATGGTGTGGATGGTGGTGGATGGTGGTGGATGGTGGTGGATGGTGGTGGATGGTGTGGATGGTGGTGGATGGTGGTGGATGGTGGTGGATGGTGGTGGTGTGGTGGTGGTGGGGATGGTGGTGGATGGTGGTGGATGGTGGTGGATGGTGGTGGATGGTGTGGTGGTGGTGGATGGTGGGGATGGTGGATGGTGGTGGATGGTGTGGATGGTGGTGGATGGTGGTGGATGGTGGTGGATGGTGGTGGATGTGGTGGATGGTGGTGGATGGTGGTGGATGGTGGTGGATGTGGTGGATGGTGGTGGATGGTGGTGGATGGTGGTGGATGGTGGTGGATGGTGTGGATGGTGGTGGATGGTGGATGGTGTGGTGGTGGTGGATGGTGGTGGATGGTGGTGGATGGTGGTGGATGGTGGTGGATGGTGGTGGATGGGTGGATGGTGGTGGTGTGGATGGTGGTGGATGGTGGTGGATGGTGGTGGATGGTGGTGGATGGTGGTGGATGGTGGTGGATGGTGGTGGATGGTGGTGGATGGTGGGGATGGTGGTGGATGGTGGTGGATGGTGGTGGATGGTGGTGGATGGTGGTGGATGGTGGTGGATGGTGGTGGATGGTGGTGGATGGTGGTGGATGGTGGTGGATGGTGTGGATGGTGGTGGATGGTGTGGATGGTGGTGGATGGTGGTGGATGGTGGTGGATGGTGGTGGATGGTGGTGGATGGTGGTGGATGGTGGTGGATGGTGGTGGATGGTTGGTGGATGGTGGTGGCTGGTGGTGGATGGTGGTGGATGGTGGTGGATGGTGGTGGATGTTGGATGGTGGTGGATGGTGGTGGATGGTGGTGGATGGTGGTGGATGGTGGTGGATGGTGGTGGATGGTGGTGGATGGTGGTGGATGGTGGTGGATGGTGGTGGATGGTGGTGGATGGTGGTGGATGGTGGTGGATGGTGGTGGATGGTGGTGGATGGGGTGGATGGTGGTGGATGGTGGTGGATGGTGGTGGATGGTGGTGGATGGTGGTGGATGGTGGTGGATGGTGGTGGGTGGTGGATGGTGGTGGATGGTGGTGGATGGTGGTGGATGGTGGTGGATGTGGTGGATGGTGGTGGATGGTGGTGGATGGTGGTGGATGGTGGTGGATGGTGGTGGATGGTGGTGGATGGTGGTGGATGGTGGTGGATGGTGGTGGATGGTGGTGGATGGTGGTGGATGGATGGTGGTGGATGGTGGTGGATGGTGGTGGATGGTGGTGGATGGTGTGGATGGTGGTGGATGGTGGTGGATGGTGGTGGATGGTGGTGGATGGTGGTGGATGGTGGTGGATGGTGGTGGATGGTGGATGGTGGTGGATGGTGGTGGATGGTGGTGGATGGTGGTGGATGGTTGGTGGATGGTGGTGGATGGTGGTGGATGGTGGTGGATGGTGGTGGATGGTGGTGGATGGTGGTGGATGGTGGTGGATGGTGGTGGATGGTGGTGGATGGTGGTGGATGGTGGTGGTGGGTGGATGGTGGTGGATGGTGGTGGATGGTGGTGGATGGTGGTGGATGGTGGTGGATGGTGGTGGATGGTGGTGGATGGTGGTGGATGGTGGTGGATGGTGGTGGATGGTGGTGGATGGTGGTGGATGGTGGTGGATGGTGGTGGATCGGTGGTGGATGGTGGTGGATGGTGGTGGATGGTGGTGGATGGTGGTGGATGGTGGTGGATGGTGGTGGATGGTGGTGGATGGTGGTGGATGGTGGTGGATGGTGGTGGATGGTGGTGGATGGTGGTGGATGGTGGTGGATGGTGGTGGATGGTTGGCTGGTGGTGGATGGTGGTGGATGGTGGTGGATGGTGGTGGATGTTTGGATGTGGTGGATGGTGGTGGATGGTGGTGGATGGTGGTGGATGGTGGTGGATGGTGGTGGATGGTGGTGGATGGTGGTGGATGGTGGTGGATGGTGGTGGATGGTGGTGGATGGTGGTGATGGTGGTGGACTGGTGGTGGATGGTGGTGGATGGTGGTGGATGGTGGTGGATGGTGGTGGATGGTGGTGGATGGTGGTGGATGGTGGTGGATGGTGGTGGATGGTGGTGGATGGTTTGGATGGTGGTGGATGGTGGTGGATGGTGGTGGATGGTGGTGGATGGGTGGATTGGGTGGATGGTGGTGGATGGTGGTGGATGGTGGTGGTGGTGTGGATGTTTTTGGGAGTGGTGGATGGTGGTGATGGTGGTGGATGGTGGTGGATGGTGGTGGATGGTGGTGGATGGTGGTGGATGGTGGTGGATGGTGGTGGATGGTGGTGGATGGTGGTGGATGGTGGTGGGATGGTGTGGATGGTGGATGTGGTGGATGTGGTGGATGGTGGTGGATGGTGGTGGATGGTGTTGGCTGGGTGGATGGTGGTGGATGGTGGTGGATGGTGGTGGATGGTGGTGGATGTGGATGGTGGTGGATTGTGGTGGATGGTGGTGGATGGTGGTGGATGGTGGTGGATGGTGGTGGATGGTGGTGGATGGTGGTGGATGGTGGTGGATGGTGGTGGATGGTGGTGGATGGTGGTGGATGGTGGTGGATGGTGGTGGATGGTGTGGATGGTGTGGTGGTGGTGGATGATGGTGGTGGATGGTGGTGGCTGGTGGTGGATGGTGGTGGATGGTGGTGGATGGTGGTGGATGGTGGTGGATGGTGGTGGATGGTGGTGGATGGTGGTGGAGGTGGTGGATGGTGGTGGATGGTGGTGGATGGTGGTGGATGGTGGTGGATGGTGGTGGATGGTGGTGGATGGTGGTGGATGGTGGTGGATGGTGGTGGATGTTGGATGGTGGTGGATGGTGGTGGATGGTGGTGGATGTGGTGGATGGTGGTGGATGGTGGTGGATGGTGGTGGATGGTGGTGATGGTGGTGGATGGTGGTGGCATGGTGCGTGGATGGTGGTGGATGGTTGGTGGATGGTGGTGGATGGTGGGTGGATGGTGGTGGTTGCGTGGTGGATGGTGGTGGATGGTGGTGGATGGTGGTGAATGGTGGTGGATGGTGGTGGATGGTGGTGGATGGTGGTGGATGGTGGTGGATGTGGTGGATGGTGGTGGGATTGGGTGGTGGATGCTGGTGGTGGATGGTGTGGATGGTGGTGGATGGTGGTGGATGGTGCGTCGGATGGTGGTGGATGGTGGTGGATCGGTGGTGGATGGTGGTGGATGGTGGTGGATGGATGGTGGATGGTGGTGGATGGTGGTGGATGGTGGTGGATGGTGGGGATGGTGGTGGATGGTGTGGGTGGTGGTGGATGGTGGTGGATGGTGGTGGATGGTGGTGGATGGTGGTGGATGTGTGATGGTGGTGGATGCGTGGTGGATGGTGGTGGATGGTGGTGGATGGTGGTGGATGGTGGTGGATGGTGGTGGATGTGGTGGACTGGTGGTGGATGGTGGTGGATGGTGGTGGATGGTGGTGGATGTGTGGTGGGATGGTGGTGGATGGTGGTGGATGGTGGTGGATGGTGGTGGATGGTGGTGGATGGTGGTGGATGGTGCGTGGCATGCGTGGTGGATCGGTGGTGGATGGTGGTGGATGGTGGTGGATCTGGTGGATGGTGGTGGCATGGTGGTGGATGGTGGTGGATGGTGGTGGATGGTGGTGGATGGTGGTGGATGGTGGTGGATGGTGGTGGATGGTGGTGGATCATGGTGGTGGATGGTGTGTGATGGTGGTGGATGGTGGTGGACGGTTGGTGATGGTGGTGGATGGTGGTGGATCGGTGGTGGATGGTGTGGATGGTGGTGGATGGTGGTGGATGGTGTGGATGGTGGTGGATGGTGGTGGATGCGTGGTGGCATGTGGTGGATGGTGGTGGATGGTGCGTGGATGGTGGTGCGATGGTGGCTGGATTGGTGGTGGATGGTTGGTGGATGCGTGGTGGATGGTGGTGGTGGTGGTGGTATGGTGGTGGATGGTGGTGGATGGTGGTGGTGGTGGTGGGATGGTGGTGGATGGTGGTGGATGGTGGTGGATGGTGGTGGATGGTGGTGGATGGTTGTGGATGGTGGTGGATGGTGGGGATGGTTTGGTGGATGGTGCGTGGATGGTGTTGGCTGTGGGATGGTGGTGCGATGGTGGTGGATGGTGGTTGATGGTGAGGGATGGTGGTGGATGTGTGATGGTGTGGTGGATGGTGGTGGATGGTTGGATGGGGTGGATGGTGGTGGATGGTGGTGGCATGGTGGTGGATGGTGGTGGCTGGTGGTGTGGATGGTGGTGGATGGTGTGTGGATGGTGGTGGATGGTGGTGGATGGTGTGATGGTGGTGGCATGGTGGTGGATTGGTGGTGGCATGGTGGTGGATGGTGGTGGATGGGGTTGGATGGTGGTGGACTGGTGGTGGATGGTGGTGGATGGTGGTGGATGCGTGGTGGATGGTGGTGGATGGTGGTGGATGGTGGTGGATGGTGGTGGCATGGTGGTGGATGGATGGTGGATGGTTGGATGGTGGTGGATGGTGGTGGAT
>RPFO01001927.1:0-12481 GCA_009746045.1 Mesostigma viride
CCGGTCCCGCCTTTTCTCTCTCTAGTCTAAGTAACAACAAGCACCTAACATGGTGTAGGTGACGTACGGTAGAGCTACGCTACAGGCGGCAGATCGGCCCCCTTTGAGCCCGCCGCAACATAACTATAAAATGAGCAGATAGCTCAGAAAATAGGTGCTGAAGCTAAGGTCCATTGGAGTGCCTTCCTACCAGAGAAACAAGTTTATTACAATAAGTGTGTGCAGGCTTTAACAGTTGAGCCTAGCCACACCCTCAAAATCATTGTACAAGTCATTGTCAAGTTAGGCCAGTTCACCATGCTGGGGCCCAGCACATGCCCCCTTGGTCCAATCTTGTCCCACATCACCATCTCTGGCCACCCAGGCCGTTTCCAGCCCTGGTGGTAGGAACGCAACCACTTGGAATGCTGGGCTCTTGTTGGCATGATGATGCCCTCCTTCCCGCCCCGTGTGGCCGCTACGGTCTCCCGGCGGACGCAGGGCGGAGCCACATGCGTTCCCCTTCCTAGAGGGGCGCATCCCAGTGCTGCCGCTTTAGGACTTATGCCACCTGGGAACGTCTCCAGCTCACCCAACCACCATCACCAGCCCACCGGCAAAGCCGCTGGGATTTCCCGAGGGTAGAGCCACTGCCACTGGCTCCATTACCCCCCATCGTGGTGATAATGATGGCTGCGGACCTCCTAGCGCCAAGGCTCACCATCGCCATGGTGTCACGAGCCTTGGCGCAGCCGCAGCCGAGTGGAGCTTTATTATGGTATATAATGCATTTTCTTAAAACAAAGCCGGACCGCACTGCCGGGTTCCACACGCACCCCCCTCGTGGGGGGCGCGTGAAAACGGCAAAGGCTCCGCTACGCCCGCCCAAAGGCGGCGGGCTCCGCTTTGCCTTTGCCGTTTTCACGCGCCCCCCGCGAGGGGAAAATTTTTTTCCAGGCTTGCCAGGCGCTGTAGAATTTCTTAACCAGATTTTTTGTAAGTGCGCATGAATACCCACGGTTTTCCGCAGCTTCCCACCTCTCCCTTATCGCCAAGGGCAGAAGGGGCCTGCTCGCCGGAGCGCCGAGAGGGTACAGAGTGCCTGCCGACCTACCCATGCCGACAGGACCCCCCCCGACCCACGGCAGCCGCTGCCTTTGCTGAAAAACTGGGCAATTATGAATAGCGCGCTCCTCCCACCAAGATTCGCTCCAGCCCCGCATCCTCCCCGAAACTCCCGTCTGGCCACAGGCCGAAAGATCGGGTCCGCTGTCAGGCTCCTGGTAGTTATGGGCTACCCTGGCACCCACGCTAGCCATCTCCACGTTTAAGGCAGATTCGCCTCCACCTGTGATTCTTTCCACCGTAGCCGCTGGCCCTGGCCTGTATGGCTCCTTCCCTGACGTTGTCCGACTAAAAACGCAGCTTCCCCAGTGTCAGGAAGCTGCTTGCCGCACCCAGGGGTAGAGGGGAATCGTCAGTGGGCTGCAAAAAGGCCTCCCTACGTTCACCACACCACTCTAAGTACGGTGTGAAAATGGAAAACAAAGCACATGTCTCAAGGCGCCGCGCCCCCCTCAATCAAGGGCGGGCACGGTTGCCAGTAGGCACTAGTACCGGCGCACCGCCGGTCCCTTTTCTCTCTCTAGTCCTAAGTAACAACAAGCACCTAACATGGTGTAGGTGACGTACGGTAGAGCTACGCTACAGGCGGCAGATCGGCCCCCTTTGAGCCCGCCGCAACATAACTATAAAATGAGCAGATAGCTCAGAAAATAGTCAAAGACTCCGCGACAGGTGCGGACTTGGCAAAGGGAGGCTACGTTGCCGGCGCCCAAGAAAATGGTTGGAGTAGCTTGAGATGCTTTTTGATGACGACACCTTTTGCCGACTCGCGTGACACGGATGTAAGCGAACTTTATCGGCGTATGTGTTTTGCGCTCGCCGACATTCCGCTGATAACTCAACGAGAGTTCGATTTTCGCGTGGAAACAAAAGCCAAAGCGATTGTATCCGGCGTGAAGGCGATTGTGGAGGAGGAGCAGGATTCTCTGTGTGCAGAGTATTTGGAGAGAGTGGCCCCGATGAAGACGAGGAGGTCCGAAATCTATCCTGACACCGCAACAAGGAGGCAAAGTTGGTGGCCGCCAAAGAAGAGATGTTCGCTCGTGTCGATGAAATGGCGGCGAAAGAGGTTCCGAGAGTTCGCTCGATCGGTTGTTGCAAAACCTGCAGAGAGTGGAACGAGTCGCGGGACAGTCTATATTGATATGAGTTGCGCCCGCCGGCGTTTCTCTCGTGTTGAATGCCCCCCCTCTACATACACATTATATTGTCTGGACATTCGTATGTAGTGACAATCGTAGTCAATGTGATTGCCATTCGTTTGTACGTAAAAGTGGTTATTGAGGAAGTTGCGCCCCAGGGCGTTTCTTTGTTGCATTTTCTTCAAATTTTAGCTCGCATAAATAGATGAAGATGACTTAATAAATGCCAATTTTTTTTAATAATATAAACTACTCGCGGCCGGTATGTTCTGGTTTCGCAGATGTCCAGTCTGACGGTCGACATAAGGGGACGTCCATATCAGGACGCTGTTTTCCGGATTTTTGAGAAGGATCCCGATAAGAAGTGCCGGGATAGGAAATGTAAAAAGCTGTCAATTACCGACATGGGTCTGTGTGGGGAACACATCGTAGCTTTCGGAAAGGACATGATTTCCCGTCATCTGCAACAATACGTTGACAACAATTGTGTGGGAGGGGCGCAGATGGACGTCCTTCTTGAGGATGGAGTGGACGGAGCCAAAAGGGCTGTAATTCGGCTGTCGGAAATGGATGATGACAAAGAGGACGTGAACATTCGCCTTAGGAGGCACGACGATAACACGGCCGATTGTGTGTTTGGGTCTGGAGGAATGGAGGATGAGAGCCAGGTCTTCCATGATGCCGCGGAGAAGGTGGTTGAATGGATGATGGGTTGGTCAAATCTTGACGTTCGCATATTCAACCGTCTGACGTCTGATTTCCTTCTTAGGGGAAGTTTCAAGATGGTTGACCGTGCAAGGCAGTCCAGGAACCAGCTATCCCTTTCCATGGCCAGTCCGATCGCACGCATGATTAAGGAGGGCCCTCTTCCGCGCAACCTTGCCTCGAGATTTCGAAAATACCATGAAGGGCCGACCGAAAATCAGCAGCGATTTCCCATTCGCGAACCACTTATGGGTCGACGGAGTTGGTAACGAATTTTTTTGCATTTCCTTGCCAAATGATTCTTTATGAGGGACATAGAGTTGTTTGTATAGAGAGTGAATTGACGAAAGTTGCGACGGCGGTCGCATCTTTTAGTGCGTCGTTCTCTTGTTATGAATCTCTGTTCATTCTGAATTATAACGTTGTTTGTACCTTGACATAATGATGCATTTTTTGTATTGAGTTGCGACGTGGGGCGCATCTTCCTGCTGACTCGTATGATTTTTCCAATTTTTTTGTTTTGTTGTTGCAGATGGAAAAGGGCGGCCCTACATCGCAGGTGGTCGGCGACTCTCCCCCTAGGGGGAAGGTCTGAAGGGCAACCAGTTCAGGCCCAAGGCGCCTCCTCACAACAGCCTCCTCACAAGCGTGCAAGGGAGGGCACGCCGCCCCCAATGGTGGAATCTGGTGTCAGCTTTGCCGCGGTCACTGGGAAGGATGAGTACCACGGTGGTCGTGAGATGGTGGACGATCCGGTTAAGCGGTCTCAGATTGAGCGGTTTCAGCGACTCGCGAATGGCACTCGTGAACAGCAATCGCGCTGTACCAAGACATCCTTAATGACAAACCTGAAGTCGCCAAGGTGCCTTATCTCTCCAAAAGCACATTCATGCCTCGTTTCGAAACCCTGCTCCAGCAGGAGCTAAGGTTGGCTCGGTTGGCTCAGAATGCGCCACAGACAGTAGCCGCCGCGCCCTCCCATGCCGCGCCTGCCGCAGTAGCCCAAAAGAGGGGGGAGAGTGTGCACGAGTCGGCCGCAGTGCCCTCAACCGCAAGGGATCCCCCCGCGACTTCCAAGCCGGTCGCGACGGGCGATATGCCCCCGCCGCGGCCAAGGGGAAGGGGGAAGGGGGTCGATGCAGGGGAAGAAGAAGTTTTCGAAATGACGCCGAGCAATTTGGAAGGTGGCGGGTCGATCTTCGTAAGTCTCTGCCCATTTAATTGATGTCGTGAAATACATAAGCATTTTTTTGCAATATTCGCCAGAAATGTCATTTCCGACAACTAAGCGGATTTTTACTTTCCGTTGAAATGTTCGCAGGGCCGGCAAGAGGATGTGGGTGCAAGAGAAGCCCGCTCAATGGCGGGAAGCACCCAGGTACATGAGTGCGTCAGATTCCTCTCCGGTTTACTTGTAATGAAATGGTTTGCGTGCGTATATCCTTGTTTATTTTTGTAGTAATTTTTTTCTTGTTAATCGACAATCGCGTTTGCTTTTTTTACAGGGAAGTCCGTTCGAGCAGCAAGAGGGCGGTGAGAGGAGGGGAAGTGGATCTTACGGTGGTTCCACTGCAGAGGGGGGAAGGGTAAGTTACCGTTGACTTACAAATTGAAAGTTTAGGTTCGTCCTCAATTGACAGAGTTACGACGGCCGGCGTTTCTCTACACTTTTCTTACATTAAAAATCTTCCGTTGATAATGTTCTTGCAGGAAGCCGGTCGTCAGGGTGGGGCAAATCTCCAGGGAGAGGGGGCTATCGCTGTCGGTGAGCCTGTGTCAGAGGGCGCGGGTGGAAGCGACGGCGATACTGCGAAAATGACACGCTTTAAGGAGCAAGCGGATGCTTATAAACTGAGGACGTTAGCAAAGCGGGTTGTGGCCGAGGTGAGAACGGAAACAGCCCCACCTGAGGTACGGAACCAGATGATGACTCTCCATCAAGTCGCTGAGTTGATCGTGAAGAATGCGTGCGCGCCCGATGGAGCCACACAGCCTGAGGAGATCCCGAGCGCCAAGGCCTTGATAAAGTGGATGCAGGAGAACCTGTTCGAGGGCAAAGGAAGGAGAGGAAGTGTAAACTGAAGACGGTGACGATGGCGGACGCCAAGACTCTGATCAAGATGTTGAAGGAACACGATGCCCGCCGGGACAAGTCTCCGAAGATCGCGAAGGGGTCGAAGAAAGCGGCTGAAGCAGCAGCGGTTGAGGGGAATGAGGTAAGTCTACCTCTGTTGTGAGGGGGGCTTTGTTCTTGAGGTCCACGTTTCATGTAGGTTGCGACGGCCGGCGTTTCTTAAGTGTGACACTTACTTCCTTTTGACTAACACTTACTTCCTTTCCTGATTTCGCATGGTTGAGGGAAATGAGCCAAGTGTACCTCTGTTGTGAGGGGGGCTTTGATCTTGAGGTTTAGGTTTCATCTAGGTTGCGACGGCCGGCGTTTCTCAAGTGTGACATTTACTTTATTCCTTTTGGTTATGCTTTCCTGATTTTTTCCTATCATTGTTAAGGGGAATGAGGTAAGTGTACCTCTGTTGTGAGGGGGCTTCTTGAGATCCAGGTTTCATGTAGGTTGCGACGGCCGGCGTTTCTTAAGTGTGACACTTACTTCCTTTTGACTATGTTTTCCTGATTTTTTCGCATCACGGTTGAGGGAAATGAGCCGAGTGTACCTCTGTTGTGAGGGGGGCTTTGATGTTGAGGTTCAGGTTTCATGTAGGTTGCGACGGCCGGCGTTTCTCAATCGACATTTACTTTATTCCTTTTGGTTATGCTTTCCTGATTTTTTCGCATCACTGCAGTACGTGCAGGCCGAGAGGGCGACCCACGCGGCCATCCTGTACTCAATCAGCCTCGACCAGCACGCGCGCCGCGAGAACATGAAAATAGATAGTACGTGGACTGCTGCCGTCGACGAACACCAGAAGGGACTCTCCGAAGCACTTGCGACCTACAAGGGGAAGGCGCTGAAGGGAAAGGGGAAAGGAAAGGAGGTGGAGGTTGCGGATGCTCCCGTGTCTCTGCTTGAGAAATGGGAGAAGTCCCCGGTGTCGCAGGATGATGATGACATCCTGGATGTGAACGATGAGATCGCGAAGGGCAAACGGTTGCGGCAGGAGCTTGCCGTTCAGCCTCGGGACCTCGATGAGATGTCCAAAGCCTTGGTGCATCGAAATCGGGTGTGGACAAGGAACCTGTTCGTTGGGCCTCAGAAGCTCCTCGCACGAGACTTGCATCTGTCGAGAGGCGAGCAGAACGCCACCATTTTTGCCAGTTCGGAGTCCGACTACGGCCACGACAAGCTGGTGATTCCTGTGTGGCGGTACTCGTTCCAGTTTTTGGCTGACCGGTTCCCCAACACTTTTCATGAGTGGATGAAAAACGAGAACACCAGCGTCAGGTCGCGCAACTTTTCGGGGAGATGGGGGGGCACGGACAATGAAGGCTGGCTACGCTCGCGCAATGACTGACAAAGAGATTGATATCTACCTGCGAACGAGCTCGGCCAAGGGATGGCCGAAGCTGCTTCCACCAAGGTTCTGACAGGACGGGCCGATGTGCTGGACTCTTAAGCCCGTGGACGTGAGAAAGGCCGCGCTTTTGGACAGTTTGTGCAAGTCCGCCTGGGAGATGGCTCCACTCGAGAAGAAGCCAGTTGCCGCCAGCCATTTGCGGCTTTCTCGTGCTGGACGGGAACCACTTTACCACACTCATCAAATCGGTGAAATTCGAACTGGTCGCCCCAAATATGACGGTGGACCAAAGATCTGTGTGGTACCAGGCAATGCTGAACGGTTTCATGAAGGCGGAAAAGCTAAGGGTCGTTGCGCGGGGAGGGAAGGAGCAGGAAGTCACGAAGACCGTGGCCGCGGAGAAGCTGGAGGAGTGGGCAATGGATTGGACGAAATTCGGGGGGTGGACGTGCAGATGCTCAAGGGTGAGACCATCCTGCCGACCTGGTGGCAGATCCGTGAAGAGAAGGTAAGCCAAGTTGCGACCGCCGGCGTTTCTATAAGTGGTTTTCTCGTGTTATTTTCAGTATGCCATTAGTTTGGTAAAGATGCGACCACCGGCGTTTCTATAAGGGGTTTTCATGTTCCACCTTAGTATGCCATATTTTGTCAAGATGCGACCGCCGGCGTTTCTGTCAGTCGTATTCTTGTTCTCAGTTGAGTTGTGCTTATTTGGGAGGACTATCGATGTGTCTCTGCGCGTTGTTGCCCTACGGCGATGCAGGTTTCCGAACAAGTCGGCAAGATGATCGAAGTTGTCAGGCAGCTCGGGAACGCCATGAACGCCGAGGACACAGCCCAAGCCAAGGCAACGTGGGGCTCAGCGCTGGGGGATGTGCACCGGGCCTACCAGGCATATGGACCCTCAAGAGAGGGAAGGGCGTGTCTATCCCAACTCCTCTGTACGGCAAGATCTGGGCGATTGTGAAGCCCTTTTGGCAGAAAGGAGAGCAAGCCAAGGCCGAAGGGGACGGCGCAGGCGACAAGGCAGGGGGGCTGAAGAGACGGACAAGTGGGGGCCGGACCAGAAGAACTTCATGCAGCGCTGGCTGTTCTGGTGTGAGGACCCTTTGAAGCCCGCTGTCGACGGCAAGCCGGCGATCGCACAGGATATCGCGGCTCGGCAAGACTTCCTTGACACGCGCCCTAAAGACAAGGCGCACGAACTGTCCATTTTCACCGCGCATCGGGAACTTGCGAGTTTCCAGTACTTCGACAGCCTGATCCAAGCGCCGATCATGTCCTGTGAGGCCCCTCCCAGCAACCTGATAAAAATAATGGAAGTCGCCAAGAATTTGATAGAGGCGGCAAAGCAATTCGCCCACATCAAGTTCCTGGAGAACCCCGAGCTGATTGGCTCCTGCAGACAACTAAACGGGACTTTCGACCCCGTAATGGTGAGGGAGCACGTGTTTGGCGTGAAGCTGAAGGGCACCTCGCCACGGACCTCGACAAGTTCATCGCCGACTGCCGCCTGACCAGAGACTTTTGGCGGGTGGTCGTCACGGCCACGAGGGCGATCATTCTCACGCTGAGGGACCTTCCGCCGGCTAAAAGGAAAGTGGTCGACCAGAAGGACTGGAAGTTCCCGAGAGGGCTGCTCGCTTCCCACCCCCGTCATTTGTATGACGATTTGGGGTGAAGACCAAACATCTGCTGGGTGTGCCAAGGAGGCGGCGGCGGAGGTCGAGAAGGAGGTCGAGGAGGCGGCGGAGGAGGGGACTACCAAGGCCAAGAAGGGGTGGCGGGACAGGTTGGAAGCCTACAGCGATTGGAAGGGGGTGAGGATGGGATCCGACTGGATCGCATACAGGACAATGACATGGAAGGAAAACGAAAAAAGAAAGGATCTGGTGGTGACGAAGGTGGTGGACGAGTTGTGCACGGGGTCTGACAAAATTCCTCGGTCGCTGAAGGACCAGGCGTTTGCTGTGCTGGACCTGGCAGCTGACAGCAACGAGAAGTGGAGGAACCTGCGCAAGTGGGACCAGACTGCATTCCGGAGGAGCGCCACATTCCCAAACCCTCCTCGCATTTGAGCCCGGTCGTGTGGGATGTGGTTGACAAGATGACCAACGCCCTTTTTAGGGCACCCTGCAGAGTTCTGCTGGTGTTCGGGGAGCCCGCCCATATCCGCCGGTGGAAGCGCCTGGTCCGCCTTATCAAATATTGGCTTGTTGAAGATGGGTGGGAAGGCCTCTACTTTTCCGACGACGATTCTTCGTCTGATGAGGATGATGATTCGGAGAAGGGGGAAGAGGGGAGGAGGAAGAGGGGAGGCGGATGAGGATGAGGATGAGAAGGAGGAGGATGAGGAGGACGAGGAGGACGAGGAGGACGAGGAGGACGAGGAGGACGAGGAGGACGAGGAGGAGGATATTGCTGAGGGGCACCCGCCCGGGGTGGGTGAGGGGCAGGCGGAGGGGGAGAAAGGGGATGGGGATGGGGAGAAGGGAGGAGGGGGAGGGGGGAGAGGGACGGGGGAGGAGATGGAAGGGGAGGGAAAAAGCGCAGTCGGGGTGATGGAGGCTCGCGTGATGAGACAATGGGGGGGGATGAAGACAACAGGGGGGGAGGTAAGCGCCAGCGTGCTGGTGAAGGAGACTCGAGGCCTGTCGTTGGAAACGCCGGCGGGCGTATCTGTGACGAGGAGGGGGATCGCCAGCGGGAGGGAGGCTCGCGGCCTGTTACTGGAAACGCCGGCGGGCGTATCTGTGATGAGGAGGGGGATCGCCAGCAGGAAGGAGGCTCGCGGCCTGTTACTGGAAACGCCGGCGGGCGTATCTGTGATGAGGAGGGGGATCGCCAGCAGGAAGGAGGCTCGCAGCCTGTTACTGGTAACGCCGGCGGGCGTATCTGTGATGAGGATGGGGATCGCCAGCAGGAAGCAGGCTCGCGGCCTGTTACTGGTAGCGCCGGCGGGCGTTCCCGATTTACGGGAGGCGGTCGTGTCCGACAGATGGGAATGAGGCCTCGTCAGGATTCATGGGGACCCCCGGTTGAGGGGACCCCCGCCCTCGCCTCGGTTTCTTTGGGTCTGGGTGACGATCCCGTACCGTCGTCAGGAAGGACGGTTGTGATGACTTTGCCCCCCGCTCGACGGGGATGGAGCAATGCCCGAACACGATACTGCTGAATGAGGATGACGATCCGGAGCCGTCGGCTGACACGGATTTTGTTGCGAGCACCCCACTGCAGAAGAGGGTATTGGAGGCTCGTAACGTGGAGGGTCCGCCGAAAGTCTCAGGTGGAGGGCCGGCGTTTGCCGGATTGATGCGCCCGACTGAGGTGGTCGATGTTGAGGCGCCGCCAGGGACATCGACCGCACCGTTGACCGCATTGACGGATATCTTCGATCGACCAAGGATGCCCTTCCACGCTCCAACGGTACATTCGGCCGGTAAATTTCATTTTCAATAAACGAGTTTATAAGTACCTTAATATATTTCTACATAAGTTTTTTTGCATCAGTCCATGGCTTCATTGATTTCTCACACGACCCTTCCGTATTCATGTTAATTGGCATGTGCTTACGTGCAGGGAAAGGCGAAGAAGAAACTCCAGTTCGGTTTCCCCGTGGATCCGCGTCTGGGACTGTGTCCGGAGAGGCCGGCCGTGTTGTTGGCCAGGCCGCGGTCGGCGAACCAGTTGCACAACCGGGGGCGGGAGGGGCCTCCCTCCCACCCAACGCACCAGCCCACGCACCAGCCTTACCGTGCGGTCAGCCAGAAAAAACGTACGAAGAGTTGATGGCAGAGGCGGCGGCTGCGCAGGGGCAGAAGGCAAAACGTCGGGGAGGGGGCAGGCGAGGGGCGGGGCAGGAGACGGAGGGTGCCGACGAACCTGCACAGCCGCAGAAGGGTGGTGGTCAGGGCAGAGATGCGACGGCCGAAAACCGAATCAGGGACGTTCGGCCGGACGTCCGGATGCGCTTTATGGATGGCGCGAAACTGAGTCGCGGAGGTTGGAGTTCGAAATGGGTAGACGAGGTGTGCATAAACTGGGAGCACAAGTACCCCAAGAAGGAAGATTTTCTGCTCTTTGGCACCCTCCTGGGCAAAGAGAGGGAGAAGGTGGTGATCAGATGGTTTGATGAAGGGCACGACCTCGGTTGGAGTAATGAGTGCGAGCAAAAGTTTCGTTTCCCTCTGAAGTTCGCTAGAGAACATGTTACTCTCCTGAAGGAAGGCGCCAGCTGGGACAACATTCCTTCATATCGACCTGGCAAGCGATGATGGGCGAGGACTTTGCACGAAATCGCGTTTTGCACGTAATTGCCCACCGCAACGTGGAGAAATGCAGATGTACATAGTAGTTGGATCAGTGACCGTGACTTTGGGCAGTTTAGTAGTTGGGGTGACGTGTCCAATGTATATATGGTGGGGCGCGTCCAAGGGGGTCCACGCTGATTGAGCACTTGCATGTGTTCTTTCAACATATTCGGACATGTATGAAATGAATAAATTGTTTGGACGATTGCAAATTGATTGATTGAAGAATGAGATACCATTATTAATTGAAAAATGTAAAACCTCATTGTGAATTTGTACTTCAAACTTTCACATGCATGCCCCAAATTGTGCATTTGTGCAGGTTTTAATTATGAGAAGTAGCATTTCTCTACAAATATTGAGAAATTTAGGGGCACTTGGGGTTGTTGGCCATGTTCATTCATGATAAAATGGACTTTTTATGCTGTAACATCATATTCCACTAGTCCAAAACGCTGCTTTCATGACGTCAAAAGTACCAGCAATGGCCCTAGGTTGGAGCAGTAGATGTTGGGGACGCCCACCCACCCCCACCCACCCACCCACCCACCCACCACCCCCCACCCACCACCCACCCACCACCCACCCACCACCCACCCACCCACCCACCACCCACCCACCCACCACCCACCCACCCACCCACCCACCCACCCACCCACCCACCACACCATGCCACCCACCCACCCACCCACCCACCCCCACCCCCCACCCACCACCCACCCACCCACCCACCCCCCACCACCCACCACCCACCCACCCACCCACCACCCACCCACCCACCCACCCACCCACCACCCACCACCCACCCACCACCACCCACGGCCACCCACCCACCCACCCACCCACCCACCCACCCACCCACCCACCCACCCACCACCACCCACCCACCACCCACCCACCCACCACCCACCCACCACCCACCCACCCACCCACCCACCATGCACCCACCCACCCACCATACACCACCCACCCACCCACCCCCCACCCACCCACCCACCCACCACCCACCCACCCACCCACCCACCCACCCACCACCCACCCACCCACCCACCACCCACCACCCACCCACCCCCCACCACCACCCACCCACCCACCACCCACCCACCACCCACCACCCACCCACACCCACCCACCACCCACCACCCACCCACCCACCCACCCACCCACCCACCCACCCCACCCACCCACCACGCACCACCCACCCACCCACCCACCGCACGCACGCACGCACGCACCACGGCCACGCACGCACGCACGCACGCACGCACGCACGCACGCACGCACGCACGCACGCACGCACGCACGCACGCACGCACGCACGCACGCACGCACGCACGCACGCCGCACGCACGCACGCACGCACGCACGCACGCACGCACGCACGCACGCACGCACGCACGCACGCACGCACGCACGCACGCACGCACGCACGCACGCACGCACCACGCCGCACGCACGCACGCACGCACGCACGCACGCATGCACGCACGCACGCACGCGCACGCACGCACGCACGCACGCACGCACGCACGCAACGCACAAGCACACACACAGTCATGCTTCCCTCCCCCTCCTCCCTCCTCCCTCGATCCCTCCCTCCCTCCCTCCCTCCCTCCTCCCTCCCTCCCCCTCCCTCCCTCCCTCCCTCCTCCCCTCCCTCCCTCCTCCCTCCCTCCCTCCTCCCCTCCCTCCCTCCTCCCTCCCTCCCTCCCTCCCTCCTCCCTCCCTCCCTCCTCCCTCCCTCCCT
>RPFO01001988.1:0-12459 GCA_009746045.1 Mesostigma viride
GGTGATTTTTTTACTGTCTCGTCATTTTGGATTTGCTGTACATTTGCACATCCTGCAGCCTTTCTGATTCTGGCCCTGCCTTGCTGCTTTGTCCTTCTTAATTGTGCTCCTACGTGCAGGAAGACGTAGAACGAAACATGCGGACTCTGAACAGTATGGGAGAGGCATGAGAACTCTTCTCGTGAAGAATTGTGTGAAGATGTACACAAACTTTCCTGATTCCAAGAATGAATCAGTTTTTCCCTTTCAGCAAGACATGACTACGAATGTCAGTTGACAGCATGTTTGCTGTGGATGATGTATGCAAGCTGTAACATGATATTTATCAATGTAATAAATGCACTGATTGTGAGTCATGCCCCTGTTGTAATCATCTTGCATTGTTGTATTTCTGACGGTCCCTGATAACACCATTTTTTTGTCCCAGAATGGCTGGAGAATTCGCATGTGCATGTTCTTGATTTTCTTGAGATTCTACACGTTTTTTTGTCCTGAGATTGTCCTGAGAATTTCTTGAGATTCGACTCGTTTTTTTTGTCCTGAGATTGTCCTGAGATTTTGTCCTGAGATTGTCCTGAGATTGTCCTGAGATTTTGTCCTGAGATTTTCACTACAAAGTCAAAATCTCAAGACCTGAGTTTTTCACCAGAATCTCAGGACCCGAGGTGTGCACTTACCAGATTTTGTGAAGACGAAATATCAGGATGAATCTCAGGACAATCTCAGGAAAACTCAGGATTAATCTCAGGACAATCTCAAGATATTCTCAGGACATCTCAGGATTTCTCAGGATTTCTCAAGATTTGTCAAAAAAAAACTCAGGAGAATCTCAAGAGATCTCAGGACGAATTTTTTCCGACTTCCTAGTGTAGCGCCTTTTTTTTGCTTGCATCTATGGTCATGCTGTGTTTATGGTGCCACCGCAGCGACACCCTGTTTTGTTAAATCATAATTAAATAGATTTTGGGGCTATATGACTGATGTTAAGTGCTGGCAACCCCAAAACAATCATAATAATGCATGGCCTATGCTCATATTTGGAAAAAAGTTGTTTGGCTGCATGCAACACCTATTATAAAAAAGGCCTCAATTGAGGCCTTTTCCTGGACATTGGTCGACTAGGGCCCGCGCACCGGTGTTGTCAACAGTGGTTGGTAGAGCATACCTGGACAGGACGTCCGCGTTGGAGTGATCCACACCTGGCCGATGGACGATTGTCAGGTGGTACTCCTGAATGATCATTGCCCACCGGGCCAGCTTACCCGTGAGTTTGTCGCTGGTCATCAACCACAATAAGGGCTGGTGATCAGTGACAAGTGTGAACACCCGCCCAAAGAGATATGGCCTGAAGTGCTTGATGGCCCACACAACGGCTAACGCTTCCCCCTCGTAGGAAGAGTACCGACTCTCGGCAGAGTTGTTACTCCGACTAGCGTACGCGATAACATGCTCGCGCCCCGCATCGTCCTTTTGTGCTAGCACAGCCCCTAGGCCTACCTTGGACCAATCGGTGTAAAGAATGAAGGGCAGAGCATAGTCGGGGGCGCGTAGGATAGGAGCGGCAGTCAGTTCCTGTTTGATGGTATCGATGGCTCGCTGCTGAGCCGGACCCCACGCCCAGACATTGCCCTTCTTCAACAACTCAGTCAGGGGTTTGACTTTGGTGCTGAAATTCTGAATATATCCTCGATAATAGCCAGCTAGCCCGAGATACGCGCGCACCCCCGAGATGTCGATGGGCACTGCGGCGTTGCTGATGGCTTCCACTTTGGCTGCCTCAGGGGTCCGGCCACCTGGTACAATCTGATGGCCAAGAAACCCTATGGTCTGTTGGGCGAACTTGCACTTTTCAGGGTGCAGCCGCAGGTTGGCCTTATCTAGGGCGATCCGAACCTGATCGAGGTGAGCTAAGTGCTGGTCAAACGTCTCGCTAAAGACAATGACATCGTCTATGTAGCAGGCTGCAAATGGCAACCCTGCCAGCACCTGGTCCATGGCACGTTGGAACACCGCACTAGCGTTGCGATGTCCGAATGGCATGCGAACCCACTCGTACAGACGGGTCCCACCCCAAAAGGCCAGCTTGCGCTGATCTGCCTCTACGACCTTGATCTGATGGAAGCCGCTACGCAAATCTAGCGACGACACATACTTGACCTGGGGAGATATTTTATCCAAAACATCATCGACCCGAGGCATGGGGTACCTATCAACAGGAGTGTGCGCGTTCAGCTGACGCAGGTCAGTGGCCATGCGCATACCTGTCCACTCGCCTGTGATGGTATCCTTCTTGGGTGCGACCACCGTGGCAGCTGCATAACTGGAGGATGAAGCGCGGATGATCCCAGCTGCCTCTAGCTCTCGACAGTTAGCATCTACGAATTCCAGCTCAGCCAAGCTCAGCCTATGCTGCCGCCTGAATAAGGGCTGATCCGTATCTAGTGGGACCCCCATGCAGCCCCCGTTGTAGCACCCTAGTTCTTCACTGCTGAAAGCGAAAACTGAGCGTGCAGAATGCAACCAGTGCTCCATAGCCTTGCGTTGCGTGGCGGTGAGGTGCTCACCTATGGCCCATATGTGAGAGGCAGCAGGATCTGCGACTGCGGCACTCCTACTGTCGAGACAAGGCCCCCGGACAGCGGCATCGTGGAAAAGGGAAAATGCGGCTACACCGGGTGTGACGCTCACCTGCTGAATGGCACGGACTGCGCGACCGACCGATTGCTGCAGGGTGGGCGCTCCAGCGAACACCGTGCTGGACAACAAGGACGTCATGAGGATAACGCTCCATAGTTGAAGCAGCCGCGATCTCCATGGCGACCCAGTGCCGCCGGACGCTGTTGGCCGGACACCAGCCGCGTGGGCACTGACAGGCGGTGGCGGTGTGGGGATATCTCCCCCACCCTGGCGCACTTGCATTGCGGCCCGCAGAACATACCCAACCTGGAAGGCTGACATGGCTTGCCCAACGAGAGACCACCTAGTGGCCTCTAAAACCCCCTCAGCGGCGGACGCCCCCACATGGAACCCCATGCTCACCTCCGAAACTCAGCGGGCGGCTGCACCAACAAACCCGTACCGGTGTCCCATACCAAACCCTTGCCCCGGTCCCTGTAGGCCGATGACCCCTGGTAACTAACCAAGGTGGGAAGAGCGCACATAGGCTTACCTACGTGATTGACGGGCGCGTAAGGGTGCCGATCGGCGACGTCTACCGCTGCGTGACCAAATGTGGTGGCAGCGCCACCTCCGCGGGCATGCCGTCGTGCTGTCGTGTGATCGCATCTACCACTGCCTGGATGGTGGTGGTGAGTGCAAGGTTGGTCCAGAATGCGCGGTACCTGTGGGTGAGCCCGCCCAATCCTGCATTGTCGCACGTGACTGGTGCCCCTAAGATGTCCACGATCTGGGCCCAGTCCTTCCTCACTACCTCGTGAGGGCTGTCGTCGGCCACCACGTTCTCAAAAAGATACGCTAGTGGCTGGTCCTGCAGCTGCTGCAAGAGTCCAACGACTCGAAGCAGATCCCAAAACAACCCGCTCCTAGGATCCGCAAGCCCGCGTCCTACGCCGGCCTGACTCAACCCTTGACATTCCCAGCCCGCGAGGACGAGGTCTATCCTCTTGTGCCGCCTCAAAAGGCCTCGCACATGAACCTCCCCAATAGCACGGATATCCTGAGGGCACTCCCCAAACGGATCTGTCCACGCAGACGGAGGAAACTGAGATGGATACAGGGCAGACAGCTGGGCACAGTGATGCCTATACACTGCCCGAGCGGTAGGAGACGGCTCTACGGCGATCAACGTGTGGCACGTACCGCCTGCAGCGAGAAAGCCAGCCAGCCCCCCTCCCATCCCAGCAAACAATTCTAGCAATACAACCCCTTCGGACAAGACCCGCGACTCTGCCACAACATCGGCACAGAAGTTACCTTCGGTTGTCGCGACAGCCACTTGTGACTGCGATTGCCGCGGGAGATGAGAGAGTTGTTGCTGCCGCACCGCGTTGGTGACGTGCTGACGCAAAAGGGCCTGCCGCGCTTGCGGCTGCTGTCGCGCCGCCCACGTGCTCTGCAATGAGGCCCGTCCCACCAGCGCTGTTGGGATGCACGGCCGATGCTTATCACGCACAGCCCCCCCAGCTGCCGTGACCTCCCCCATCCGTACCTCCACCACCGCGTCGCGAGCCAGCCTCGACCCGGTTGACCGTCGAGACACGCACTGCCCCAGTGTCCGAGCTGTAGCAGCTCACCGGGATGCTTGCTTGGCGCATGGCGTCACCGTCTCTGTCAACGATGTACACCGCGCGGCCTTCCCACATGCGTACCTCGAGCCGCATGGGAAACATGACCTCCATGCCGACCAGCACGTCATACGATGACTGCTCGGTCACAAGGGCATTCACAGGGATGCAGGCCATGTCGGATGGCCTGAGCGGGTTGAGGATGACCATTACCTGGACCGCAGTCATGGCAAAAAGGGCCCTGCCAGCCCGCCACGGACACATGACTGTCCCGCAGCCCGCCATTCTCCCTGGTTAGGTTGAGCAACTGGGCCAGCCGAGCACTGATGACGAGTGGCTGGGCCCCGCTGTCCAGTTTCACGACCAATTCATGGTCAGTACTGTAGACCACGTTGCTCAGGGGCTCCCCGTGCCCCTGCGCCTGAAACGCCATTGCTGGCTCACCATCCGGATATGAGGTGACAGTGGGTGCCCTAGGCACTACGCACGCCCGCTGCGCGTTGTCCAAGACACCATGAGCGACATGACCCACGACTACCGAAGCCGATGCAGGGCGATGCCCAACAAATGTGGCTGTCTCAGCGTTGTGCAACCTACGGGCGTCCATTGTGTCAGCGTACCGCTGTACCTCTGACGCATGCGACCCGAGCACCTCCACGGCCCGCTGACCGAACCACTCGACCACTTGCCGGGGAGTGTATGCAGGCGTGTCCACGACCGACGGCATAGGGTATAATGGCAACAACCTGCGCCGCTGCTCTGCCCCAGCAGGATTGTCGTGTTCCAGGGTGGAGCCGGTCCGAGCGGGAGCCATGCGAAAGGACTGAGGCAACTGCCCCACAGTCTCACTTGGCTGCCCCACCTGAAACGACGGCGGTGCACGTGCTTGCTTCCCTCGCGCGCCAACTGCGTGGATGTCCAACGCCATCACGTCGGCTGGCCGCCAGAAGTCCTCGTCCCTGTATTGAACCTGCGATCCCCCATCCTCCCTTTCACGCCCCCCGCCTCGCCCGTCGGCTGAATGATGACCACCCCCGCGTCCACCTTCTTGTCCTCCACGTCCGCAAAGTGCACCCCCGGCGCTGGGCACTGCCCCGCCAGATGGGTGCGGACCGTTGCGGGTGTGACTTCTTACACGCCTTGGGACAATCACGTTTGATGTGCCCATCCTGACCGCACAGGAAGCAGCCCGATTTGCGCGCATCCGTCCTACCCGTCTGTGAGGACGTGCCCCCCCCAGCTCGCGTCGGGGCGGCAGCGTCCTTGTTGCCGCCAGCGGCGTTACCCTGGGTTGCATCATGCGATGAGGCGTTGCGAGACCCCCCTTGGTTCCTGCTAGCACCGTGGCCGCCTTGCGGGCGCGCTTGTCTTGTGGCAGACGACTCACCCGACTTGGCCTTGGTCAGCGCGTCGACCTTGGCCTGCAGCTCGGCCACCACCGTGCTTACCGAGATCCGGCCTTGCGCGTGTCGTCGCATCATGGCCCTGACCTCAATGCACAGTGACCGCAATCGCCACGGCTGGCCGTTGGGCGGCGTGGGCAGCTCCATCTCCTTGGAGCCTAGCGCTTGCAGCCATTTCTGACACGCCAGCTTTTCGGACCAGTCCTCCACTTCGCCGGCGAACTCCATGAGGCGCTCGTAAGATTGCTCCGGGGTTTCACCCTCGGCTATCTTGAAACTGCGCCACTCACGCTCTGCCTTGATGGTCTCCACCGGGTATTCCTGGCGAAGGAGGTCCCACAGTTCCTCGGCAGGGTCGACACCATACATGATGTTGTCATAGTCGGGCTGGCCACGCCCGTCGAAGCCGAACCACACGTCCGTGTGACGCGTGTACAGCGAGACCTCTCTCCACTGCTCCACCAGCCTAGCCACTCGCCTCAGCGTAAGGCCGTGAAAGAAGAAATGCATGTTGTTCATGACAAAACTCATGCATTACAGCGCCTTGTGTTAGGGATATTATATCCACCTGGCCACAATATATCCCAGCCTGATTTATTTCTTGTTGGATTTATTACTTATGGACTGGGAATTTGATAGCTATGATGAGCTAGATGGATTGGGCTCAATGAGCTGATCAATATTCATGTGCCATAGTCCTATACTTGGACATGGATGACTTGTACCCTGAGTCAGCCTAGTAGCATCACGTATTTGATTGACAAGTGGTACTATGGCCTAGTGGACAAGTGCTTGGTCCATGAGCTGACAAGTGTTGGAAGCTCATGATGACACATGTTATGACTTACATGATGACAAGTGGGTAGACTCATTGCATGACACTTGTCACTCCAAGGAGAAGAGATGTGTCACTTTATTAATCATGTTATGTGGCACATTATTATGTAGACACTTGGCATCTAGCTATTATGCCAGCTCATTGGATCATGTCAGAATGTTCTAGGAATGTTCTAAGAATATGGCAGGAATATTCCTGGAATATACTGAGAATATTCTGGGAATATGCTAGGAATATGCTAGCTAGGATGTTTCTACAAGCTTCTGTGATGATGTCATTGCTGATGTCATCCTTCCTAGCCTAAAAGGTATAAAAGGAAACTGCCCCCTAAGGGCAGATACCTCCATTGAACCTCTATTCCACCTCCATTTAACCTCTATTCAACCTCCATTTAACCTCTATTGAACCTCCATTCAACCTATTTTCCTAACCTCTAAATCTATGAAATAAAACTCTTTTTCTGGTCTCTCTTCCATTGTCTTCAAGCTCAGTCTTTCATCACCTGCAAGGTGCAAGGGTAGCAAGGCCAAGCACAAGGCATTGTGTAAAACCCATTAGTTTCCTCTACCTTTTCCAACATGGTATCGGAGGATTGTTCATGAGCTCCAAGAAGACCACCAAGAAACCCAGCCCAGTTACAAGCTCCATGGCAAGCGAGGTGGACTACACTCCTATGCTGAATGTGTGCTCCAAGATGGTGCTGAAATTTGACGGCACAAGTTTACGTGGCTGGGAGGAGACCAAGACATCCCTTGAGGGCTTCTGTCGCTTCTACGGGGTTAAGGATGTTCTGCTTGGCACCAAGGAGGACCCCAAGGCTGACATGGCTGTCGGCCTTGTCATCTCAGCTGCACTTGTTGGAGAAGCGAGGCGCATCCTATCGCTCGTGCCAGACCAATCTGGCAGCAAGCTCTACAAGACGCTGAGGGAGGTCTACGAGCAGCAAAAGCTCACCAAGAGCCACCGGATGGACCTCAGGGTCCAGCTGCACAGGCTGCAAATGAAGCCAGGGGAGACCATGGGGCAGTATATCCTAAGGGGACTGCTGCTGCTGGCGGAGTACCGTGCTGTGGGGGGAGTCATGAGTGACCAAGACTTCGCAGCCATTCTCAAGAGCGGCCTGCCAGACAAATATCGCCCTGCGCTGATATCGGTGCATTTCAAGGAGGAGGACAACTTGGAGGAGGTCAAGGCTGCGCTGCTGGAGGCGGAGGACATGCTGATGGGAGGGCGTTCTGCTGAAGCAAAGAAGGAGAGCTCATCGGACGGCCAGGCTTTCACACTACTACCAAGAAAGGTGGAGGAAAGCGGTGCTATCACTGCAAGAAGCTCGGGCACGTGGAGGCCCAGTGCTGGGAGAAGCATCCGGAGCTGAAGCAAGAACGCAAGAACCAGGCGACGCGACGGAACCACGCGACATCAGCGGCGAGAAAGGGGCACTCACCAGGTGCCAGCGAGGCGCACATCACCCAGGAGGCTGCAGAGCTGCCGTCCGGCTTCGTCTTCGCCACCATCGCCGAGTCGCCATCGCCGTCGGACACTGCTGCACTCACGCAATATGAAAAGAAGGCGCCGACCAGCTGGGTGCTGGATTCTGCAGCGAGCTGTCACATGACGCCATGCCCGTCGGATTTCGTGTGCCTGCACCCTCACAACAGGGAAATCGCCGGCTCAGGCGGCAAACTGAAGGCGACAGCCATCGGGACTGTCAAGCTGAAGCTGCCGGGCCAGGAGGCAGACGTGCACCTCCAAAACGCGCTGCTCGTTCCAAAGCTGAGCACCCGACTTTTATCTGTCGGCCAGCTCGTCAAGGATGGCCACAACGTCGACCTCGCCAAGCGGGTTGCTGTGCTGGACAGCAGGCCCTGCAGCATCGTGACGAGGAACAACGCCTACTTTTTGCCCGCGCGCGGTGCGGACGCAGCGATGGACGCCATCCCAGAGCTGAAATCTTCGGCGACGAGCTTCAAGGACGTCGACGCTGCCTGTCAAGGGCAGAAAATGGCGAGCAGCGAGCGCAGCATCTCACGTGCCTCGGGACACGCGGCGGAGTGGCTGGCCGTGGGCCTAACGGTCATACTGGCCATGCTTGCCCGTGTATGCGGGATCGGGGGCGGCCTACTGGGCATTACTCGCACACTGCGTGGCTTTTTATACTCTGCGCCGGCCCAGTGGAAGTTCACGCCAATTCGAGAAGTTTCCAGCGCAATGGAGAAGTCCGTGTCAGACGCTGAAGTACTTCCAGAAACCGCGGTCCAGAACAGCCCAGTGCAGGCGGAGCGCGTTGTCGCCGCCAGCATACCAGGTGACACTGGTGCTAGTAACCCAAGTCCGGCGACCAGACCAAAGGCGCGGCGCTCGAACGCTGCCAGCCTAACTGAGGGGGAACAAATTCGTGACGCGAGGGCGAAATCGACCAAGCTGCAAAATTTTTCCAAGTCCTGGACTGCCAAGTCCGGTGCTGGCGCGAGGCCTCGAGCGAGCCGACAACGACGTGGACAGCGACCTGTCAGCCACAGTGCTGTCAAGCACCAACGGTCAACTCAGGTGCAAAATGCTGCCAAGGTATCACGTCGGTCAGTTTACGGTGTTCGGCCAGGCCATGGCATTTGCAACTGCGCTAGCTGCAACGACCCTTGGAAATTGTCGCCCAGGATGCACAGACCCCACTCCTCAAGGTTGCCCTAATGTTTTGTCTGTGGGAAATGAACTTGTATGTCGACTTTTGTGTCGTGTTTGCTGGAAATTGTGAGGCGCCGTAAGCCTGCGTTTTCTGGTTCTTTCTTTGTGTTCTTCCAGCAATTATGTGTTTATTTTGCCATGCGTTCAGTGGCAATGGCCCACGCATTTTGGTATTGTTCCCACGAGACGTTTTCTACGTACCTGGAGTGTATATCCAGAGTTTTTGCACGCTATTTGTGGCACTGGTCTGCGGCGTAGTGAAGCGCCGTTGTATCGTCGTCTACGACTTGTTTTCGTGAGTAAGTGCCTGTGACGCGTGTGTTATTTTGTTTTGTGCTGAGAGCATTGCTTGTATGCAAATGCTTACGTCCTTTGTGTCGAATTCGGCTGTGCATTTCGGCATAGCCTGTAATGTCGGACGTTATGTTTACTCTCGGGCATTGATTTGTGAATCGTGACGAAGTAATCGTTACTGTGTTCGCCTTTGTGGCGGTAATGTTTTGCACGTCCTGTTTTCTTTGCTATGAAGCGTGTTTATCTGTTATGGCCACTGTGTCTTGTGTTGAAGGTTGTATTGTACCTTTTTGTGGCATTTGTTGCCATGTTTGTTTGCTCACCCCGTTTATTTGGCGTAAAACGTGATGTTGGTGTCATTTATTTGTGAGATGGCGTATTTATGTTGCTCCGTGTGTGTACAGCACGTGTTGTTGCCGTTACCCTACCTCTATACCGTTTGGGTTAGCTCATAGGACCTTCTTTGTTGGCATGTGTTGCCGTATTATATGTGTGGGACTGTGTGCCCCTATTGTGTCCATGGGCAGCCGCTTTGAGTGAGGGGGGAATGTAGCATCTAGAGCACTTTTTCCAACTAAGGGTTGGGTATCAGCAGGTCGGGCACGAAGAGCGCACCATTCAGGTGCACATGCTGGTTGGGCAGTTTGAGCCGAATCGTGCCCACTCCCGTCGCGCGAAGACGTCCTCCTGATCCGACGATGTTCCTAGTGGTGGGGGTGAGGGACAAAGTCAGTGCGGCATGGGGACATGTGGCTGCTTGCAGCGGAGTCCAGAACCCAGGCAGGGGGCTTGGGGCTATACTGCGTGAGTGCAGCAGCCTCCTGCGACGGCGCCGACTCGGCGATGGTGGTGAAGACGAAGCCCTCCGGCAGCTCCGCGGCCTCCTGGGTGTTGTTGGCCACGCTTCCGCCAGGTGAGGTCTCCTTCTTGGTCGCTTGGTTGCCCCTCCTGCGCTGGTTGCCCCGCCGTCCTTGGTTCTTGCTTCGTGGCTTGAGCTGGGAGTTCTTTTGCCAGCACTGGGTCTCCGCATGCCCACTCCTGTTGCAGTAGGCGCAGTGCTTCCTCTCACCACCCTTGTTGGCAGTGTGGAAAGCTTGACCTTGGGCTGGCTCCTCCTTGGTGGCTTGAGAAGGCCGTCCTCCCAGCAGCATGTCCTCCGCCTCCAGCAGCGCAGCCTTGACCTCCTCCAAGCTGTCCTCCTCTTTGATTGAAGTGCGCTGAAATCAGGGCAGGGCGATATCGGTCAGGCAGGCCGCTCTTGAGAATAGCCGCAAAATCTTGGTCGCTCATGACGCCTCCCACCGCACGGTAGTCCGCCAGCAGCAGCAATCCACGTAGGATACACTGCCCCATGGTCTCCCCAGGCTTCATTTGCAGCCGGTGAAGCTGAATCCTGAGGTCCATGCGGTGACTCTTGGTGAGCTTTTGTTGCTCGTAGACCTCCCTCAGCGTCTTGTAGAGCTTGCTGCCAGATTGGTCTGGCACAAGCGATAGGATGCGCCTCGCTTCTCCCACAAGTGCAGCTGAGATGACAAGGCCAACAGCTTGGTCAGCCTTGCGGTCCTGCCTGGTGCCCAGCAGGACGTCCTTAACCTCATAGAAGGAACAGAAATCCTCAAGAGATGTCTTGGTCTCCTCCCAGCCACGTAGGCTTGTGCCATCGAATTTCAGCACCATCTTGGAGCACACATTCAGCATAGGAGTGTAGTCGACGTCGCTTGCCATGGAGCTTGTAGCTGGGCTGGGTTTCTTGGTGGTCTTCTTGGAGCTCATGAAGATTCCTCCGATACCATTTTGGGAAGGTAGAGGAAACTAATGGGTTTTACACAATGCCTTGTGCTTGGCCTTGTTACCCTTGCACCTTGCAGGTGATGAAAGGCTGAGCTTGAAGACCATGGAAGAGAGACCAGAAAAAGAGTTTTATTTCTTAGGCTGAGAGGTTAGGAAAAGAGGTGCCTGGCCTTAGGAGCCAGTTTCTTTTTATACCTTTCTAGCTAGGAAGGATGACATCAAATGCTGATGTCATCATAGAAGCTTGTAGAAACATCTAAGCATATTCCCAGCATATTCTCAGTATATTCCAGGAATATTCCTGGCATATTCCTAGAACATTCCAAGGTCATTTCTAGAAAGGTTCTAATGAGCTGGCATGACAGTTGATTGCCAAATGTCCTCTGAACAATGTGCCACATCTAATGCTTAATAAAGTGACACATGGTTTCTACTTGGAATGGCAAGTGTAATCCAATGAGTCTATCCACTTGTCAGTCAATGGAATGCAACACATGTCACTATGAGCTTCCAACACATGTCAGCACATGGAATGGACACTTGTCTACCAAAGAAGTACACCACTTGTCAAGCATGGAAGTGATGCTACTAGACCAACTCAGGTACAAGAGATCTACGGCCAAGTATAGGACTATGGCACATGAACATTGATCAGCTCATTGAGAGCAGTTCATCTAACTTATCAAATCTATCAAATTCTCAGCCCTTGTGAAGTAAAACAAAGAAGAAGAAAGTCAGGCTGGAATATAGTGTGGGCAGGTGGGTATATGATCCCCAACAGGGATGCTTCGCATCCCCCCCAAAAGAAGGCGCAAAGCCGACCGTAACTCTAGTAGTCGAGTTTCGATCCGTCCGCCGACACATGGCAACTCGATTCAAGTCAACTGAAGCTTATGAAGGGGGCTGAAAAAAGGAAAAAGTCGGGAGACAAATAACGACACGCTGTGTGGGCATGAAACACCGCAGTCCGTCCGCCCTTCCCAGTTCCCACCCATCTGGAGGCCATTTGCCGCCTCAGTGAGACGCCCCGCCCCAGGCGAGGTCGCAACCCCCCCCCCCTCAGCGAGCCGATGGTCTTTACATGTATTGAGGTCGCGATGAGGCCCCCCGCCCTCCTCAGCGAGACGCCAGAGTCTGCGGGATCCCCCCCCCCCCCACCCCCCCCCCCGCCCCCCCCCCCCCCCCCCCCCCCCCCCCCCCCCCCCCA
>RPFO01001425.1:0-12367 GCA_009746045.1 Mesostigma viride
GTTCCTTACAAAGGGGCCAAAGATTAAGGAGTTGGGGGAAGAGGAAGGGCTTCAGCTTTGGGTGCACCTCAAGCGCGCATTTTACCCGAATGTTACGTCTTCCTGCGCGTGAGGGCTTGACGCGTGTGTTAGGGGCAGAAGTACCCCTCAACATTGAACCTTTTCCTTTGCTCTCTTGACCCGATCGTGAGGGATGGGGACCCCATGCGTGTATGCGGGAAATTGCTCCAAGGAGGGGGTTGTGGGTTGCCAAAACAGGCCCTCAGAAAGGGTGTTAGAGGAGTAGGGATGCCAGATATTGCAGTGTGGAGTCAGCGTAGCTGACTGGAGTTAGGCATAAGGATAGATGCGAACGTCTGAGGCAGGCAAAGGACAGGGTCTGGCAGGGGTGATAAGGGGGGGTAAAACAGGACGACCATTTACTGGAATGAACTCAGAGTTCGACTTCTCTGAGGTCGACTCTCCTTCACCTTCACACGTTCTTCCTCATAGAAAAACTGGAAAATGTAGAGTTAATAATTTTGCTTTTGAGGATAAACTGGACGCATTTTGGATTTTTGAAATTGTGTATTTAGTCCTGATTTGTGTGTAAATGGGTGTAATGGTGAATTCTCTTTTACTTTGAAATTGGAATTAAAATTGAACTGATTTGTGTTGTAAATGGTGTATTAGTGGATTCTCTTCACTTTGAAATTGGAATAAATTGACTTTTCGTTTTCTCTTTACATGCGACTGTAGTGGGTTAAACAACAATTTATTGACCCAACGGCCGTAGGGATTGGAAAACCCGCCTAACGTCGCATATTTTCTTTCCGACCAAACCTCATTTTTTTAAGGATGGACGTCGATGTATTTATGTGCATGAGGGGACAAGTTTGACGTCGGGCCGATAATGGAAGGGGATATTCTTCACTGCCGTGGGAAATTTTGGACGAAAGTCGCAGCTTTTATTGGAGGCGCCCACGATAGCCCGCTTGAAGCAGTTGTAGAGGGGCTAGGGAAGCGGGTGTCGGGGAGCGTAGAACCCCAATTCAGCTTTAAGTTATTCTGGTTTCGTGACGCATTCGGGGATGGTCCTCGTACATGCATAACTGACGTCTCTTTTCCGAGAATTGTATGCGGGCAAGTAAAAGGTGTTGCAAAAGAAAAGGGCTTTGGATTAATTTCCCCACCCCCCCTACACACTCTGTCACAAGGGATGTATTTTAAGGTATATTGATGAAGAAGTTAGGGAGGTGTTAAGGACGCCAGCCCAGCACCGAGGGACATGCACGGAGTAAGGACGATGTGAGGGTTGTTCAGGTCCCAGCGTTGCTGAGAGGAGACGGTGTGTGGAGAGGAATTGGAGGGGTGGGACAGCTCGCATAAGCCAATTGGAAAGGAAAATGATGACTTGTACGATAATTATGAACTATGGGGTTTTAAGGAGCATTTTCTGGTTCTGCCATAATCTTATGACGAAGATCCCCATGGGAACATTTTTTTTTCCTCGGGGAGGAGAGCGCGTAGGGAGGCAGAAGGGTGAAGCTTTTGGAGGGGCTGCCTCTGGAGGGGGGAGGAATGGCATGTGCAGTTGCTGATCATGGATTTGATGAGAACGCAGACATTGAAAGGCCTTATTAGAGAGGAGGTTTGTAGGGAGGAGGATAATGGCAAGCGTTTGGTGGAGTTAGCTATGCCAGGTCCTCAGCGGAACAATCTTCCCCCCGGATTATCTCAAAGTTTTTTTGGGGGAAGAAGCACGCTTGCTGTATTTGGCCGGGGAGAGTAGTATGTCTACAAGTTGGAAAGGGGACATTGGGATGTTGTGTTTGGATGAGGATTCTGAGTGGTTGTTGAATGAGAAACATAAATTCATTAATAAATTTTGAATTCTTAATATTGAATGAAATTCGCCCAATTTTGCTGACTGGGGAAGGTGATGGGCTTTAAAAGCTGGCTTTGATAATTCTTAATTATCTCGAATTCTGTCAACTGTCACAATATATAAATTTGAACATTGAAATTCGGCATTTTTTTGGGATTTCCAACGGCCGTTGGACCTCAAAAAACATCTCTAGTGTTGGTTAAAAAAGTTGTGGGTATTTTGTTAAATGGAGTGGACCAATGGTTGATTCTTATTTTGATGCGTGGACCTTGACAAACATTGCTAGTGTAGCGCAACAGGGTGGATAATTTGGTTTAATGGAAGGGGGCCGTCGGCATCTGCTTGTGATTTTTTATAGGCTGAACAGAACTGAAAAATGTCACTATTATGCTCCACACCCACGAAAAACTCGTTCCGAAACTGTTCGAAGCGGAATACACTGACAGGGTGTTTCGAAACCAGGTCCCACAATTGATGTTGGGGAGTGAGGTAGGCCAGCCATCATGTTCCGCACCACAATCTTGCGCTCGACTCCCGATCCCCTGCCAGTGCTCTTCGCTTCGATTCAGGTTCCCCGGGAACGAGTTTTTTGTGGGTTGGAGCAATAAATACTCTTTTTACCGGAAGAGCGTAATGCCAACGGGCGTTGGACCGAAAATTTGTGTGGTTAAATCAAGTGACAGAATATAATGTGATTTATTTTACATTTTAAAAACATATGTTATTTGGGAGGACAAGAAAGTTGGTTTTTTTGGATGTGGTGTGTATCTTTAACGGTTTTGCGATGGAGGAAAACCATCTAACAATTCCTGATGCTCTCGTGAATCGTGTTTTGTTTATGGATATCTGTCAGGCAGGCAAGGGAGGAGTTCGCCCGTTGCTGAAGAAGGCTGAGGAACAACTGTACTGGGAAAGGTATTGTGGACAAGGACAACTGTGGGTGTTGGGGGGAACAGCTTGGGATCAGCGCGGACACTTTCTGACTGGTCCGTAAGCCTTACCCGAAGGGGGTGTGATCCAACGGCGTTGGAATGGAAAAAACATTATCATAGCCTTTTATTCGTTTGATAGGGTGGGCAAGCAGCCAGGATGTGTCTTTCATTGCAGCTTAAGTGGTGGCTATTACCATTTTCTTCCAAGAAAGGCCTCCAAAAAATCTAGCTGAGCATAAACATGGGCTTCCCACCGAGTTCGTAAGGCATTCCACCCTTCCCAGAGGGGGGTTGTGAGCAACGGCCGTTGAATTTGGAAAAAACATTATTCATGTGGCATATTTCAATTCGTTCACTTGGGTGGCAATAAGGCAGGATTGTTCTTTCATCAGCTTTAGTGATGGCTATTACCATTTTTCTTCCAAGAAAGGCTCCAAAAATTCTAGCTGAGCATAAAGATTGGTTGAATGGTTTCCGTAAGGCATCCTACCCTTCCCAGAGGGTTGTGAGCCACGGCCGTTTGGACATGTGCATTCATTCCTTTGAGTGGGTTGGCAATCAGCCAGGATGTATCTTTCATTTCAGCTTTTGGGGGCTATTACCATTTCTTTCAAGAAAGGCCTTCCAAAAATCTAAGCTGACATAAAGATGTTTGGGTTGAATGGTCCAAAGGCATCCAACCCTTCCACAGGGGGTTGTGAGCAAACGGCCGTTGGGAATTTGGAAAAAACAATAAAATGTGCCATTCATTCGTTTTCATTTTTGGTGGCACAATAATGCAGGATGTGTCTTTCATGCAGCTTACGTGATTGTTATTACCATTCTTTCCAAGAAAGGCCTCCAAAAATTCTAGCTGAGCATAAAGATGTGGTTGAATGGTTCGTAAGGGCATCCACCCTTTCCCACAGGGGGGTTGTTGAAGCCAACGGCCGTTGGACTTCGAAAAACATTACCATGTGCATTTATTCGTTTAATTGGGTGGCAATAAGGCAGGAGTTTCTTTTATGCGCTTAGTGTGGCTATTTACCATTTTTCCCCTAGAAAGCGCCTCCAAAAAATCTAGCTGAGCATAAAGATGGGCTGACTGGTTCGTAAGGCTCCACCCTTTCCCACAGGGGGGTTGTGAGCCAACGGCCGTTTTGGAAATTTTGGGAAAACATTATCATGTGCATTTGCATTTTTCATTTGTGCAGTAAGGCAGGATGGTGTCTTTCATGCACTTAGTGATGGTTATTACCAATGTGCCTTCCAAAGAAAGGCTCCAAAAATCTAGCTGAGCATAAAGATGTGGTTGGATGGTTCGTTAGGCATCCACCCTTCCCCACAGGGGGGTTGTGAGCCACGGGCCGTTAGACTTTGAAAAACATTACCATGTGGCATTTTCATCGTTTCTTTGGGTGGCAGTAAAGGGCAGATGTGTCTTTTATGCGCTTAGTGGTGGCTATTACCATTTTCTCCTAGAAAGGCCTCCAAAAAATCTAGCTGAGCATAAAGATGGGGCTTGCTCGGTTCGTAAGGGCATCCACCCTTCCCAAGGGGGGTTGTGAGCCAACGGCCGTTGGATTGGAAAAACCATTATCATTTGTGCATTTCACTTTTCATTTTGGTGGCAGTAAGGCGGATCTGTCTTTTCATGCAGCTCTAGTAAATGTTATTACCATGTTTGCCTTCCCAAGAAAGGCCTTCCAAAAAATCTTAGCCTGAGCATAAAAGATGTGGTTGAATGGTCGTAAGCAATCCAACCCTTCCCACAGGGGGGTGTGAGCCAACGGGCCGTCTTAGACTTGAAAAACAATTACTTACGTATTACCACGTTGCCAATTGGCGCAGGGAAGAGGTGATGGCGGAGACGGATGCGAGCTGGAATCTCGACCCGCGCTGCGATGCCTGCGTTGGCAGCAAACGTACTTAACTCGGGCTCGCGAGATCACGGTATGGTTACGGCATCCGAGAGCGCCTTGGGTCCGCAGTTTGCGTTTGGTCGTGTATGACTCGTCGCCCTCCAGTAGGACGACAGATTAATCTCCAGTTGCTGGACATGTACTTCGCTTGGCTGGCGGATTCTACCAAGCCCACGCCGGCGGATCGGGTTCCAACCTCAATCGAGACGTCGAGTTTCGACTTTCTGGTGTCGTATTCGGAAAGGGTTGGGTGGGACCAGTGGGAAAAGACCAGTGGGAGGAAATTTCCAGACGAGTGAGGCGCAGCCGAGATTGACCGTATCGGCTGAGAGTAGAGGGGGGGGGTTTGAAAGGTTCCCATTTTACATCGGGAATTCCGAGTACTGTGAAATGACGTTTTTTCACGAGATGATCGTTCTCCCGGGGGTGGAAGGGGCGATTGCTCGTCTCGCTTCCAAAGTGTTGCTCGAATCAGGGCGTGCTCTGTGATTGGAGGGTGCTCCACCGCCAAGTGCGGGGTTGTCAGACGTCCGTATTGTGCTGCCGAATGCCAGCGTGCGGACTTGGGAGGAAACACAAGAAGTGGTGTAGTACCAAGTATCGTTGAGGCGAGAAAGGTCTCTCAGCACTATGCACGGCGACGTTACAGACAGCTTGGTCGGTGTCAATTGGCCGGACTTGTAATTTGGATGGGGGGTGAAGTGCATTTCAAGTTCAAAGTTTGGAAATGTTCAAGGTTTTTTGATGGACTGAATCGTACCCAAGGGCGATTTGTTGAGGCGATGCCGCGCTGGGGGAACCAGTAACCCCTGTCGATCTGCGTGAGGGGAATGGATTCTGCGATCTGAAGGCATTTGGGGTGATTTTCTTGCGCCAACGGCCTTGAAACTTGGCAAATTAGCGTTTGATTTTCTTCGCACCCGGAATTAGGGTGTGGTTTGCCACGTCGGCACCATGGATGTAATTAATAAATGCATAATAAAACATTTTTCGTGCGCAACGGCCGTGGAGACTTTGGAAAACATTCAGTGTGTGCTTTGTGCTCATATTTGCGTATAAATCTTTAAAATTCTTGTTGTTTTTTCAAGCCAACGGCCGGTTGACGTTGAGAAATGGTATATCAAACGGTGTCGGGGGGGTTGCAGATTGACGTTCTACCAGGACGGGAGGGGGCGAAGTGGATTTCAACTTGGAAGACAGGCTTCTGGGATGTGGTTAAAAAGAGCGCGCTCAGGCTTCTGCCGGACATTTAAGCTGGATTTTATGCCAAGGAGGGTGAAAGGTCTCTTTTGAGACCGGATGTCGCGCGAAGGCCGCGGCTCTGTTTTCAATATCGAGGGTCGGGGACTCCCCAAAGCCGACCGTAGAGCCATTTGAGGGAGGTGCTTGTTGAGGGTGTGTGCATATAAGGCCTTATGATCCATCAATACCAGCCCAATTTGTTTTTCAGTCGATCCCCGATGCTGATGGTAATGAAAGTTGAGATACCGATGGCAGCGGCCATATGATAGGGGAGAAGGGTTAAGGGTTAGGGGAGGTAGGGACGGTTCGAATGGTCATTCTTGAAAGGACGGCAAGTTACCAGCCAAAAATCCCCCCCCCCCCAAACAAAACCATGACCTGATCCATCGACCGGCTGTTTCGTGTCTGCTGGAGATGCATGTTCCTGAGTTGAGGGAATTACGTGCATGGAGTGGGACCCGACGGTGTGACGAGTTTGAGAAAGCGTTCGTGAGGTGATGTACCGCGTTGGGGGCAGGAGTACAAAGTTCGAGTGCGTGACTGACGCGAATTCGATTATGCGACTGAAGTGTGGCGTGTGATTTCTTTGCGCCAAACGGCCGTTGGCAGCTGGAAAGTTGGGTGTGATTTCGCCACGTCGGCACTATGGATGTAATCAATAAATGCAAATAAAATTTTTTTCGTGCATTTTTCGTGCGCCAACGGGCCGTTGGAGACATGGAAAATGCGTGTTGATTTTCGTGGCGAGTAATAAATCATTTCTTGTTTGTTTTCAAGCCAACGGCCGTTGACGGTGAGAAATGTGTATCAAACGGTGTTGGTGGTCGCAGATGGCGGTCAAATAGCACGGTTGCGGTGGGCCCAGGGAAGCGAGAGCAGGACGGGATGACTTGTGCGTGCGTTTCATGTCAGCGTGCGAACGGGAATGGCAGGGAGGGTGAATGATTTGTTTGCCCAAAAAAAGGGGGGATGTATCGCCCGGGATTGCCAGCTTCCGATTCGGGACGGATTTGCATGCCTTTTTGTGATGCGACACGCCCAAGTTGGGTTCAGAGCTCGTGAGATGCAAGAGGTTGATCAAAGAGGCTTGTTGTTTGTGTAATGGCGAGTCCAGTGCTGGGTGAAGGACCTCTTGTCCTGAGTTTTGAGGTGGACGGTGCTGGAAGTCTAGAAGAATGGCGGTCCGGTCGCGGGAATGGATGTTGAATCACCCTGACTTTGACTCGTATGTCCTACTGCCAAGGTTTCAGGGGACGCCGTTTTTACATGGATGCTGTGCTCGGAGATGACGGTGCTGCGATTTGTTTCGCATGACGACTTGGAATATCGCAGGCGCCATGGGCGCCAGACCTGTTGTTGTATTTCATGATTGGATGGGGTTGCGGATTTTTGGAAGGTGATGGTGGGTCCCGCACCTCGCCAAGGCTACTGCGGGCGGCGAATGGGCCGGGACCGGCGGAAGGGGCAAAAACGCGTGGTGGAGGATGGGCGGCCGGCGGGCAGCGGGGGGGAAGCGCCAAGGCGCCGATGGCCAAGTGACCGGGGGTGCGGAGCTGAGGGGGAGAAAGGGAAAAGGTCGGGAAAGGGGCGGCGGGCCGCGTGCGGGGGGTGGGAGAGAGCAAGGAAGGCAGTGACGACGAGGTGGGGGGGTCGGCCAACGGGCCGGGGGACGGGCCAAAAGGGGCCGTGGGAGTGAAGGCCGGGCGTAAATGTGCCATGGACGGCCGGTGGTGCAGGGGCAGGGCGAGGAGGGATGGCGTAAAAGAAGGAAAGGAAGGGGGGGAGGACTACAAAGGGAAACCGGAGAGAGAGGGGGAGGCCAACGGGAAGACCGGCCCGAGGGCGGGGGCGCGAAGAGGACGGGGGCAAGGGCACGGGAACGGCGGTAGCGGGGAGGAGGAGGGCGGAGGGGAGGGGGAGGGGGAATGGCGAAAGGGGGAGGGGCGGTAAAGGGAGGCGGGAGGAGGAGGGGGGGACGCCGGCCGCATGGGGGTGGGCAGTGTGAGGAACGACAGGGGGGCGAAGGCAAACCCCACGAAATGGAGGGGGAGGAGGGGGACGGAGAAGGTGAGGTGAGGAGGAAGGGTAAAGTTAGGAAGGAAAGAAGAAGCAGGGGGAAAAAAGCGCAGCGGAGGGGGGCCAAGGGGGGCGCGAAGGCCAACGGACCGGGGGGACGTCGGGTGAAGGGAACAGGGCAACGGCCGGGACCCGGCGGAAGGCGGCGGGGGCGGGGGGGGGGAAAAAATAGCGAAGGGGCACAGAGGGGACCGCAAGGCGAGTGACCCCAGGCGAGGCGAATCAGGCCGGAGGGGCAAGGGGAAGGACAGGGCCGACGGAAAGCGAGTGGGGGCGCCAAAGCAGTCGGAACGGGAGTGCGTGGGCGGGTGGGGCCGAAAGCGACGGAGCGGGCGGAGGACGAGGGACCGGCACAGCGGGACCGAAAAAAGGGGAAGCCGGGGCCCCACAACAGGGGGGTGGGCGGGGACGTAGGGGACAAGAAGCCGCGAGGCATGCGGCGGGAGGCAGAGTTGGGGAGAGAGGAGGGGGGACAGATAGGCGACCGGGAGAGGGGATAGGCGGGGAAGGACAAAGGCCGCAAGGCAGGGGGGGGCGGACAGTGGAGACAGGCCCGACGGGGCCAACGGCCAAAGGGGGGCAGGGAGAGGGCGAAGGGACCGGGCCACGGAGGCCGCCGGAGGAGGCGCGCGACGCGGACAGCGCGCCGTGGATGGGGAGGGGGAAAGACCGGCAGGCGCAAGGGGGGGGGGAGGAGAGCAGAGGAGACAGCAGAGGAGACGGGGGGAGGGGGAGAGGGAAAGGGAGGAGAAGCCGGCAAAGAGGGGCCAGGATGGACAGAAGGCGCAGGAGAAAGCAGAGCGGGAGAAAAGAGGAGGAGGAAGCGGGAGCGGGGAAGGGAAAACGAAGGGAGTGGGGCGCAGAAAACGGCGGGGGAACGGACCGGGGGAACCAACAAGGAGGCACAACAAGACGGAGGGAAGAAGGGGGGGAGAAAGACGCCAGAGGGGGGGCGTGACGGGCCGGAGGGCCCTGGGAGACAAAGGCGCGGTAGGGGACGCAGGGCAAGGGCGCAGAGGGCAACGAAAGGCAAAATCGGGACGGAGCCGCGGAAGGGGGCTAGGGACGGTGCGCGGAACAGACAAGGCCGACAAGCGCACGACCCTCGAGGACCAAAATGCCAAGGAGCCAGTACGGGGGGGGAGGGCGGAGAGGGGAGAGACCACGGAGGGAGGGAGGGTGAGGCAAGACACAGCGACCTGGGGCGAGAAGGGGGAGGACGGGGGCGCGCGGGGAGCGCAGACGGAGCAAGGGGGCAGATGGGGAGGGGGGAAGACCGGAAGGACACGCGCGGGAGCCGCCACGGCACCGCAACGCACCACGCGGGGAACGGAAAGGGAGCGGGTGGCGCCGCGACAGGCAGGGACGCGAGAGGGCGGCAGAGGGGGACAGCGCGGTACGGGGGGCGCAGGGCAAAACTGGACCAGGGGAGGCCGGGCAGGGGTGGGCGCGGGAAGGCGCGTACACCGGGAAGGAGGAGGAAGGGGAGGTGTGGAAGGCACAAAGACGGCCACAAGGAGAGGGGGGAGGCGCGGCGGGCCGCAGAGCGGGGAGGAGACGGCCCGACGCGCACCGAGGCCGGAGGAGCGGGGACCGGGGGGAGGCAGGAGGGGGGGAAGGCGGAGAAAGAGGGCAGGAGGGGGAGGGCCGCAAAGGCGGAAGGCCAGAGGAAGCGCGGCGGGCAAAGGAGGAAGCGGAGCAAGAACGGGGGGAGAAGAGGGGCAGAGCGCCAACCAAAAGGTCAGCGGGGGGTGAGGGCGGAACGGCGCGGAGGGAGACGAGTCCGGGAAGGGAAGAAACAAACGAGGAAAAGAGAAGAAGGGTAAAGCGGCGCCCACGGGGCGGGTCACAGAAATGCGGGGGCGGAAGGCGCGAAACGGGACGGGCCGGCCGAGGGCAACAGTGGTCCGGGCCGGGAAAAGGAGGAGGGGGGAAGAAGAAGGACGTAGCAAGCCGGCCAGGGAGGGGCGGGGGGGCAGACCAAGGGCGGTAGGGTGGCACCCGGGCAACGAGGCAGGGAAGGCGCAACCTGGGGGGCAGGGAACGGCGGGGCGGGGCAGAGGACAACCCAGGAAGGCGCGGGCAGCAGGCAGTGGGCCAAAAAGGGAAGAAGGAAAGGAAGCGAGGGAAGCGGCGGGGAAAGAGAAAAGCCCCAAAGAAGCGACGCGGCGCGGGACGACGAAAGGCGGGGGGAGAGCGCACAGGAACAGAAGGAGGGGCGAACACGAGAGGAACAAGGAAAGGAATAAAGAGGCGGGGCGAAGGGAAAAGGGGATCGGAGGGGGGAGGAGAAAAAGAGGGAGGGCACGGGGAAGGACTGGAGGGGGAGGGAAGGGCGAGGAAAAAAGGAACAAGAAAACAGAGGCAGGGACGGGGGAGGCGTAGCGAAAGAGCCAGGAAACCCGGAGGAGCCGGCGGGCGGGAGAGGACCAGAAAGGGACGAGGAGGGAGAGGCAGGGAACGGGCGGGGGGCAAGGGGCCGGGAGACACGCGACGACGGAAGCCAAGGGGGCGGAAAAGAACCGGCCGCAGGGAGGAAGGCAGCGACGGGGGCAGAAAGGGGGAGCAGGGAAGGGAACAAAAAAAGGCGCGGAGGGCCCCAAGCAGGGCGATTCGCGGAAGGCCCGAGTCAGGGGCGAGTGGGGGGGGAGGGGGCCCAGGGGAGACAGGGAACCCCGAAAAGGGGCAGAAAGACGGCCGAGGCAGCGGCGGGAACGGCACAAGGGGGCAAACCAGAGGCCAGCCAACCCACCCAGAGCCAAGGGCGGGCCGGGGGGCCAAGCAGGGCCAGGAGGGGCCCGGCGGGGGGGAGAGCACAACCGGACAGAGAGGCAGGGGAGGCCAGGAGAACGGCCGGCAAAGGCAGGGGGGCAAGACGAGCGGGGCAGGGGGGAGAAGGGGCAGGGGAAGGAGGGGGAAGAGCGAGGCACCGACCACGGCAGGGAGGAGAAACAAGGAGGGCGGAACAGGGGAGCCAGGGGGGCAGCAGGGGGGGGAGACCAGCAGGGACACCCAGGACAGCCCAGAGGGGACCGGGGGGAAAAAGCAACCAAGGGGGAGGAGGGGCAGACGACCGACGAAGACCGACGAAGAGGGCCCCCAACCAGGCCACACAAGACAGGGCCCGGCCACAAGGAGGGGGAAACAGAACGGCAGCAGCACACGGCCCGGACAGGGCACCGAGGGGCAGGGGCCACCGGGGCCAGGCACGGAGGGAACGGGGGACGGAGACCCGACGCAAGGCAGGCAGGCGAGGAGGCAGCCACCAACAAACGAGGGAGGGGAAGCCGAGGGCAGCGGCCCGAGCAAGGAGAAACGAGGCCGAAGCGGCGAGAGCGGGCCAGGGGAGGGCCAGCACACCGGGGGCACAGGCGGACAAGGGGAAGCGGCGACGCACCGGGGACAGGCGGGAGGAGGCCACAGAGACCAGCCAACGGCCGCACACGCAGGCAAGAGGGGGGGGAAAGGGAGAACAAACAGAGAGGGAGGGAGGCAAACCCAGACAGCCGCGAAAACGGAGCACCAGCACCCGGGGCAGGGCAACGGACGGAGGGAAGCAGCGAAGAAGGGGGGGAGAAAGGGGCCAGGCCAGGGGCAAGAAAGAGCAGGAAGAAGGCAAAAAGAAGGGGCGACACAAGCGAGAACGGAGAGAGAAACGGCAAACAGCGAGAGGAAAACGAGGCGGAAGCGGGACCAGGCAGGGAGGGCGGGACCGGGGCCCAGGCGGGGGCCGCAAAAGGGCGCAGGGCGGCACACCAAAGGGGGGCAGCAGGGGCGCGGGAGGCGGCGAGGGCGGGCCACCCGGGCACGGGGACGACGACGAGGGAGCAGAAAAAGGACAAAGAAACCAAGAGAGCCGGGAAAAGACGCCGGAAAGGGAGGGCGGGCAACGGGGCGAGCGGCCGGCCGGAGCGCAGGGGGGCCAGCAAGAACGCGGCCGACACCGAGCAAAGGGCAGGCCCGCGAACCAAAAAGGGGCCGGGAGCAGCGGGAGGACGGAGAAAAGCAAGGGCCGGAGGGGGGCAGAAAAGGCGAACGAAAACGGAAAGGCCAGGCGGGGGCGCAAGCCGCCAGGGCCAGGGCGGCGGGGGCCGGAAGGCACGGGGACGGGAAAAAGGACCCGGACCCCGGGGACGGGGACCGGCCAGAACACCGCGAGAACGGGGGCAGAAGGAGGCAAACCCGAGGACCAGGCGGGGAGGAAAAGGAGAAACGGGCGAGCGGCGCAGCGAAACGGGGCCGAAGGCGCAAGAGGGGCGCGGCAGGGGGCCCCCGAGAAGGGGCCGACGGGGCGGCGGGAACGCAGGGGGAGGCGGAAAAGCGGCAGCCAGACCAGGGAGGGGGAAAGA
>RPFO01000586.1:0-12340 GCA_009746045.1 Mesostigma viride
GTTACACACGCTTGGACTGTCTGACTCACAGTAATGTCGCGCCCTCATAATAACGGATGGCAGCAATGTCGGCATGACCACGCCACAGCGGAGTGCCCACTTGGAAGCCGGGAATTGTGACGTGGCAGTTTGGGGGAATTAGCAAGTGGCACCGGGGGGCGGAGGAAGGGGAGTGAGAAATCGGCGCGCCGGGAACTACCCCAAGTTAGACAACGAAGCGCTGGGAACTAATATCTGTCGATCTCACTAGAGTGAGACAACGACGCGCTGGGAACTAATATCTGTCTCACTTGAGTGAGACAACGACGCGCTGGAAACTACCCGTTGTCTCACTCAAGTGAGACAACAACGCGCTGGGAACTAATATCTGTCTCACTAGGGTGAGACAACGATGCTGTGTAGGAAGTACCCGTTGTCTCACTCAAGTGAGACAACGACGCGCTGGGAACTAATATCTGTCTCACTAGAGTGAGACAACGACGCGCTGGGAACTAATATCTGTCTTACTTGAGTGAGACAACGACGCTGTTACGGCCCAGACCTTTGTATGGGCGTAACAATGCCTTCAATAAATAAGTCGAAAGTCATTTGTTATTCGTTTGGGACTTTCGATAGCTCGCTTTCATAGTCCGCCGGACTATAGGACTCAATTCGGGACTTATTTGGGAATTTGTCCTAAGTTCGGGACTTTGTGCGTTTATTTGGTACTTTGTGTGTTCCGGACCAGTTATTTTGGGCCTAGCCAGAAGTACGAGATCTTCTAGGGGCCGGGCCGGCCCTAGACGTCATACAGAACCTATTGGGGCTTGACGGCAGTATCTGGAAGATCGGCGCGCATGTCGGCGCGCCTGCACACCAACTTGCCAGCTTGGTAGCGCAGCTAGGTGAAATTGGTCTGTGGACGATGGACTCTCTCTCTTTGGTTTGATGATTAATGAAACGAGTGTTGACGACTCTCTCAGACCAAGGGGCACTAATCCGGATGTCATTTGCCTCATGACATGCCTGTTATATAGCTAGATTAATTAATCATGCTATAAGGCCTAGCTGAGGATAAACCGCTGCTCAGTTAGTCAATTTACTGCGATCTTTGCTTGCTATCGCGGTACGCGGATGCGCGGCTATGCCGGCTTATTAAACTGCACCTTATTAATTAATTAATTAATTAAACTCGTGCTCCCGTTGGGGAGTCACGGAGCACCGAAGTGCACCCCTGTGTGTGCACTACAGGAGAAAGGGCAGAGACCCCCAGTCTCCTTCATGCCAAAGGCATGCCACAGCTGCAATCGGGCGCGGGTAGCTAAAAGGACAGGCTAACGATCCGGCAAACTGAGGGTGCAATAAGACCCATGTGAGCATATCATAGCAAGGAGCGTGGGCAAGTAATCTGAACATAGCCAGGGCGTAGCATGGCTGTACTAGGACTAGGCTAAGGCTATGGCTGGTTGTGTACCGTGCGTCTGCACCTTATACTAGATTAGATCTTTCGCACCGTCCGGCTCGGGACGTAACACTGGATCGGAGGTAGTTCTAGAGGTTTTCCACAGGTGCTCGCGAAGAGCCCTTGTGTTTAAGCCGCTAGGTGCATTCTTAATAGCGCAGGGCCTGCGCAGGACCGGCCCAATATTTAGTGAGATAGAAAGCCGAGTTCGACCCGCCAGCCTGGGAAGCTGGCTGTGGTGAACGGCGGCATCGTCTAGCTGAAAGGGCGGTCATAGGTAGGGCTTAGAAGCATCTCCTGTCGACTGGGCACCGACGGGGAGCTCGGCTCTGCACCACTACAAGGAATCGGCGCCACAAGCCAGGGAGGAAAGTCGGCTGCGCAACGCCAAGGTACGTTTTGTCATGCAGTATGTGGTAGTAGCTTGCAGCCAACCGCCTTGCTCCGTCTCTCTTACCTGCACGCGTAGGAGGTGAGGTGATGTGCGCCCATCCTTGTTGTTTTGTTTGTGAATTTGTCGTTTCTGTGACGTATTGTGACTAGCGTCCTGGCTGCGAAAGCTGTGGGCGCTGGTAGGGTGGTTTCCGTGGCTTCGTCCTTGCGAAAAGGCGGGCAGTTATCACGGAGGCTACCCTCTTGTATGGAATTAGGGGCGCGAAGCTCCTGATTTCTGTGATAGTGATTAGATTAGAGCCAGTTGGCATCCCCCCCCTGTGACAGGTCACACACTAGAGGTAAAAAGGTTCCTTTCTCTTTTCTATCTCTGTCTGCTGGCAATAGACAACGTGTGTGATGGCTAATAGTAATAATAGAAATAATATAGATATAATAATGGACTTGGGGGTTGGGATAGTGATGTATCTAGGCAACTTTACTATGCTGTGGCACATGATGGAGGCACAGGGAAAGTAGGTATTTTCTATAGCTGGGTAGACTGCAAGAACTATATAGTGGATAGGCATAGGGCTATCTTTAAGGGATTCAAGACAGCATGGGAAGCAGATAGGTTTATCCAGGAATACATGACACGTCCAGTAGGCTTGCACGTAGAGGCACCACCTCAGGAGATTAGGACTCGCCCAATGCCTAGGGGCCGTAGCTGTGCACCCAATAGTGCAACAGTAGAGAGCAGGACGGGGGACACACAGGCTGTCACAGTCACGTTCAGCCAACTCACTGTCAGCACCCCACCTAGGCAGCCACCTAGTTTCTAGAGGAGTAGAGTACTAATTATAGCTTACTATATAATAGCTACATTAGCAGAATAACGTAGGGCAGTCGCTTGGTTGATTGCTTGTGGGCATGTGCATGGCATTTTCCTCCTTCTTCCTCTCTCCTTCCTTCCTTCTCTTGTGGATGTGGTACTGGTAAACATGCCGCGGGGTAAAAAGAAGGTACGCGGCACGACTAGGAGTCATTCCGAGGAGGGAGGTGCAGACTTGGATAGGCAGGGCAGCCCAGAGTACCAAGTACAGGAGGTATCACAACAGGGCTCGTCCTACCAGCAAGGCAGTCCTGTAGGTCACCCAGGTGAGCTGGCTAGTACCTCCCGTGAGCCGCGAAGGCCACGAGGAGCGGATAGGATGGATAATAGGGAGGAATACCAGCCGCAGCGAATGCAGGCTGAGTATAACCAGCTGATGGAACGGGCAGGTGATGAGACCCGGCCCAGATCGAATCCCACGAGTGCAGCCCAGCACCAGTCAGTGCAGCCGCAGCAACGCCCGCCCGGGCAGCCGCAGCAGCACCCAGTGCAGTCCCCACAGCAGCATTCGGAACAGCAACAGCCGTTGCCGCAGCAGTGGCAGCAGCAGCCAGTACAGCAGCAGCAGCCACCGCCGCCGCCGCAGCAACAGTGGCAGCAGCCGCAGCAGCTTCCGCCGTTGCAGCAGCAGCAGCAGCCGCTAAGCCAGCCGACCGGGTCGCAGATGTTTGGTCCGCTTAGTCAGAACGCGACCTATTATCACGCGCAACGTGCCCAACGATTACAACATCCCTGGGCGAGCGGTCGACGGGTTTCTTTTGGCAGTGACCTGCAGTCCAATGCGACATCGCTGTGGACCCAGGACGAGGCTAGGGTTCCACCGCCGGTATACGATGAGGCTGGGCCCGCGTCGTCCCATCCGGCGCGCAATGTCCCAGCAGCCGGACCTGCGCGGCCGAGCGTGTCGCATGGCAATAACCTCAACTTGAGTCGCATGGCACCCAGTGATCCTGGCTACGCGCATCCCTCGTCTGTCTGGCTACAACGCAGCGCGACTAGGTCAGCGCCTGCATCGGCAGATGACTCGTTGTCGATCTTTAATGTTCCGCCGTATCGCGCAGTGGGCGGACCTCGGGCCGACGCGTTTAAGGCGCCGCCCATGCCTGACTTTAAACCAGTGCCCAAGCTGCGCGCGACTATGAACCCTCGCGAGATCGACGAATGGACGCGTATGTGGGTACAGATCTACTGGGCGTGGTGCAACCACAATGGGTGGGAGCTAGCTACCGAGGTTCTTATCTCCTACGTCGTCACCAACTGCATGGATCCCTCAGTGGTCGGCATACTCAACTGTGAGAGTGTCGCGTCGCGCTTGTACCCTCGCACAGTAGAGGAGCTACTAGAGCGCATTGAGCGCAAGCTGGTGCCCCCTGACTGGAAGCTCCACGAGCGTCTGGCTTTTTCCAAGCTACGCCAAGGCACCACACCGTTCCGCGAGTTTCTGACAGAGTTTGAAGCATTCTCGGCTCGCCTTGAGGACTTGACCTGGACCGAATATAGGGCGCGGTTCATTGAGGCGCTGAGTCCGGAACTCCTAGATGAGGTGCTAAAGCGCTTTGCTGAGATACCGTGGGAGCAGTGGGATGTGATCGAGATCCAGCAGTACCTTCTAAAGGTGTCAGATGTGCTCGCACGCCGCCGCGCAGCGGTCACCTATCGGCATGCTGGTGCTGCACCGCGTCGCGTCCACTTCACTACGGTGGACCAAGATGGGTCCTCTGAGGACATTATCGACCACGAGCAGGAGGACGGCGACTATGAAGCGCCCCAGGTCAATGCAATCGATGCGTCCAAGGCGCGATGCTTCCGGTGCGGCGAGGTCGGTCATCTCAAGAAGGACTGCACGCGACCACCACGGGATCGCGATCGTGGCGACGAGCAGACGTCACCCCGTTTCTCCGGGCCTGCCTTCGGTAAGCGCCCGGAACAAGCACGGCGCCCAGACCGGCCTCGCAACGCGGGCGAGCGCGCAGCCAAGTTGCAGGACGCCCGGCAGCGTCCCACGCAGCACCAGACGCCCCGCGCTACGGGTCCTTCGTTCCAGCGGGTGAACCGCGAGTTGAATGAGTTGTTCTCACAGCAACAGGACTCGGGTAATGGCGCCTCGGGGGTTATGGATGGCAAGGCGGTCGCCGGCTATGGGCATGGCGACGAGGAGGATGAGGTAGAGGGGGAAGAGTGGACCGGGCGGTCGAACGAGGCGGTCTCCCGGCCCTCCGTTCCTCGTGCGTAGTGTCCCTGCCTACACGGATAGAGGTAGATGTAGGACAGGTAGATAAGATAGCGCAAGTCAATAACGTCGGGCAGATAGACAGCTTAGATAAGGACACCCCGTTGGTAGCGAATACCAGCGTGGGCGCAGAATCAGTCGTTACAGTAGATAGTCGCACCCCGCTTGTAGCGAATACAAGTGCGGATGCATCCTTGGGCGAGACTTCTGCCCCAAGCACGCAGCCGGCCACGGGTAGCGCAGCGAGCTCCGACCAGCCTACGCGCGCAACTCCGGCTGGTACCCGCAACTTGCTCCTGTTTAGGGGAGGTCTGGCTGTACCGGGATCAGCATTAGACCCCTACCTCAAGGACAAGACCGTCATGGACGTGCAGTTCATGGTGGACACGGGTGCGTCTACGTCGTTCATCAACGAGGCATTGGCGCGTCGCGCAGGATACGACATCCGGCCACATGCGACAGTGGTGAATGTGACCTATTCAGATGGTCGCAAGAGCCCCTCGCCTGGTCGGGTTGATATCAAGGCTGTGATTCAAGGCATCCCTGTGGAGCTCACAGCCACGGTCGCACCGCTGGGAGCTGCCGACATCATCATCGGCATCGACTGGCTGGACGCGCAGGATGTGGACATTAGCATTCGGCGTCGCGTGGTGTGGTTCCCTGACGGTTCCTTTTGGAGCCCTGTCAGCGAATACCAAGTGCAGGGCCCCGACGTGCATAACATCACGCACGAGCGGGAAGTCACCCAGCCCCGCAACGCCTCGCAGATCCTCATGAGCCTCAAGTCACTGGAGAGTAAGCTGCGTCGAGGCAAGGAGTACTACATGTACCGTCTTGACCTCTCCAACATAGAGGTTCTCCTTAATGAGATCGGCGTGGGGTTTACACCCGAGGAGACGGAGCGTTATAACGCGGTTCTAGCGCGACGGGAGAAGCTCTTTGACGAAAGCAAGCAGGAGTTTCCCCCGCACCGCTCAGTGCTCCACCGCATCCAGGTGAAGGAGGGCTATGGTCCCACGTCCTCCCCCATGTACCGCATGGGTCCAGTTGAGCTGGTGGAGCTGAAGAAGATCTTGATGGCGCTCTTGGAGCGGGGTCTCATCGAGCCTAGCAATAGCCCCTTCTCGGCTGGTGTGCTACTGGTCCCTAAGCCTGGGGGCAAGTGGCGGCTCGTCACGGACTACCGGAAGCTCAATGCTATCACGGTAAAGTCCAAGTACCCCCTTCCGCGCATCGACGATATCTTCAACCGCGTCCAAGGAGCCACGTGCTTTACAGTCCTAGACTGCGCGGATGGCTTCTGGCAGCTTCGCATCGCCCCGGAGGATTGTCACAAGACGGCGTTCAACACGCCCTTTGGGCATTACCAGTTTCGGGTGGCCGCGATGGGTTTGTGCAATTCCCCCGCGAGCTTCCAGATGCTCATGAACGACATCCTCCGCCCTGTCATGGGAACCGCGCATCTTCCGCAGGTTTCCCGTGACCTCAAGGACCCCAACAGGGGCGTGAAGCCCCCGTGGTCCTACAAGCGCACATGCGCTCTCGCGTACCTGGACGACATCCTCGTGTACTCCAAGACTTTCGAGGATCACTTAGAGGACGTCGACACAGTGTTGCGCATTATGGAAGAGGAGCATCTTTCGGTCCGCAAGGCCAAGGTCCGCGCTGGACGCAGCGTGCCCTTTTTGGGTCACACCCTCTCTGCCGCTGGCGTCGCGACGGACCCCGCAAAGATTGCTTCCATCCAACAGTGGCCGACCCCGACCGACGTCAAGGGTGTGCGCAGCTTTTTGGGTATCGCGTCATACTACCGACGCTTTATCCCCCGCTTCGCGACAATAGCTGCCCCCATCAACGCCCTCCTCAAGAAGGGTGTTCCCTTTGTCTGGTCGGAACCGTGCCAGCAGGCCTTCGAGGCCCTCAAGCACAGCTTGACCACAGCACCCGTGCTCGCTATCCCGGATCCGTCAAGGCCCTTTGTGGTGGCCACGGACGCGAGCAAGGTTGCGATTGGCGGCGTCCTCCTGCAGGACCAGGGTCAGGGGTTACAGCCGGTTGAGTATATCTCCCGCACCATGATCCCCGCCGAGCGTAACTACCCGGTGCATCAGCAGGAGCTTCTTGCTGTGGTCTACTGCTGTCACACTTGGCGCCATCATCTTCTCGGGGCTCAGTTTGACGTTGCGATTAGCGAGCAGGGGGACCTTGATCCCCACCGGCTGATCATCCACACGGACCATCGGCCCCTCACGCATCTGCTCGCCCAACCTAACTTGACGCCCCGTCAGGCGCGGTGGATGGAGTACTTGTCTCAGTTTGCCCCTTTCAAAATTCAGTACGTGAAGGGTGCAGAGAATGTGGTCCCGGACGCCCTTTCTCGGCGGGCGGACTACGCAGATTTTTATGAGACTATGGACGTACTTCACACCACATGTGGCTCCGCGCAGGAGCCTGGCTCGCCTTGTGGCGACCCAGGGTCGCCGCACAGTCGCTATCTGTTCCACACCGGTCGCACGACCCAGGACGACCTGTCTCCCGACTGGGAGGCCGCGCGCGAGGACGTGCGCGCCCCCGGGGAAAGGGAGGGGTCCCGGTCACGAGTGCCACTCAGCCACGTGGTACCGGCTCAGGGAATTTTTCACCTGCAGCGCATCGGGCCCCCTACCATTTTTTCGGAGTACGTGCACCAAACCCTTGAGGAGGAGGCGGACACGTACACGATCACTTCTGTCCTGGAGACGTTGATTAGTCGGTTCACTGTCACGGAGCCCGCGGCCTTAGAGGCAATCAGGTCGCACCCCAAGCAGATGGGCAAGCTCCCGTGCAAGTTCCAGGACGGGCGACTCTATGTCATGGTGAGGCCAGACTGCTGGCGCCTGTACGTCCCGGAGTTATGTCGAGCGGCTCTGCTCCATGAGCTCCATGACTCTCTCGCCGGTGGCCACCAAGGGATCCACCGCTTGCTGCCACGGGCCAGAAAGAACTTCTATTGGCCAGGCATGCGAGAGTACATTGAGACGTACGTGCGCGAGTGTCCATCATGTCAGATCATGAAGTCCCGCAATACGGGCTCACAGGCGGTCCCCCAGACCCTACCAGACCCGATGGGCCCTTGGGATTCCCTGATGATGGATTTTGTTGGCCCCTTCCGGAAGACCAAGAATGGCAACAGCATGATTCTGGTTTTCCTGGACCGTTTGACGCGCATGTGTCACCTGGCACCATGTCCGGCCGAGCTCACGGCCGAGGCTTGCGCTAAGCTATACCTTCACCACGTGTTCAGGTACCACGGACTCAGCCGGCAATTCATATCGGACCGAGACAAGCTGTTCACGGCCCGCTTCTGGCAGGAGTTCTTTGAATGCCTGGGCACCAAGGTGTCGCTGGGGACAGCATATCACAGCTCGTCCTCCCACCTGGTGGAGAGGCTGAACCGCACAGTGCAAGAGACCATGCGCCACTACACCGACGCGGTGGGAAGCAACTGGGAAGAGTTCTTGGGTTTGGTGGAGTTCTCCCTGAATAACGCCCCCCAGGCAGCTCATGGCTTCACACCATTCTTCCTCAACACGGGCAGGCATCCGCTCACGCCGACTGACCTTCTCACAAGCCCAGCCTTAGCTGAAAAGTCGGTCCGGCGAGACACCCTCGAAGGGGTGGAGAGGCTGCTGGTCCAGATGCGCCAGGCCCATGACAGTGCGGTCAAGGGCTACCGGGCCGCCGCAGAGCGCTACATGGCGAGGACTGCTGGCCGCCTAGATGCGCGCACGCCGGCCATCGAGGTGGGCGACTGGGTACTGGTGGAAGGCCCCCGCCTAGGACGTTTCTCTGAGAAGGTAGAGGGTGAGCTCAAGACAAAGCTCCGTCCTATGTTCCTGGGGCCACACAAGGTTCTGGAGAAGCTTGGAGATGTGATGTTCAAGGTGGACATCCCGAGCTCCTGGAACACTTCCTCCAACTTCCATCGAGACCAGCTCAAGTTATACCACCAGAACTCCATCCAAGGTCGGCTCAACCCGCCGGCCCCTGTCGAGTACAACCCCGAGACTGGAGAACAGGAAGACGAGGTGGCCGAGATCGTGGACCACCGGGACATCAAGCGTGGGAGAGGTAGACAGCGACAGTATCGCGTACGGTGGCGTTTTGCTCAGCATGATTACGAGGATTCGTGGCGAACCGAGAATGAGCTAGAAGGGTGTGAACGTCTGCTTCGCGAGTATAAGGCCAGCATGCCCTCCACTAGGCTACCGCGAAGGTAGTAGTGGTGGGGGCGCTATGACAACGGGCTTGATCACGTGTAGCCAGGATGCCGCGAAGGCACTTGTGTTATTCACGTCGATGTGTACGCACCATCGTGGTAATTGGGTCGAAAAGCATCCCCAACGCCATGTGCAAGCAGGGCCGACTCGGCGAACGGGCGGTTCTGTCACACCTGTGGTGACACCGATCCAGCAACAGGACGGTGATGCCGTGCGAACCATTCGGACTCAGGGCACGGGCGGAATGACGGTTCTTGTCGGGACGGGACCGACCCGGCGAACGGGCGGCTCGACCGACCTGACTAAGCTCGATTCCGAGGATATCGAGCGCAACCAGAAACGGCCCAAGTGGAACCGGATGCCCAGCGAGAAGTTAGACGTCGCGCATGTACGAACGAGGTGTCGGCGGGCAGCGTCTCCGCGGATTCCCAGAGTCCGCGCCGAGAAGCTCGAACTTACTCCGAGCGGGTGGCCCGCGTGGAGACGTCCCGCGCCCATATACCAGAGAGGCGTGGCCCGATACCAGCGGTGGGCTTTATATCTCCCGCGCAGGGGTCTTTGATCGTACAGGCGGTGGCTCGACCGGCGCCATGGACGGTGGGCGCTTACGTCAGCGCGTTTCCCGGCCCACAACGAGTACGCCCCTTACGCGAGTTTCGGGGTGTTCCCGTCTACATTGAACTCCCACCACCGCCGTTCGTGGCCGTCGACAGCGCGGACTATCATCGACCGCAACCGCTGCACTTTGAGGCAGGAACTCATGCGTATGTGGAGCGAGGCTCCATGCGCGAGCTAGTCTGCTTCGACTTGCACCCAGGGAGGGCGGCCCCGCGACCCCAGGACTGCCTAGAATCGACGCCAGAGGGTTCTGGTACGCGTTACGGCCCCAAGCGGGAGCTGCCAAAATACATGGTAGATGGTAAACCTCGAAAGGTTGACTGTCCCAAGTATGCTCCGTGCGAGGGAGAGGCATTCCTCGACTGGGTTGTGCCCAACTTTGTGAGGGCTCCGGGCTTTCGCTTCAACGCTCTCCAGGTGCGCGTCGTAGTGTTGACCATGGCGGGAGGTTTCTTTGCGGAGCATGGATGTGGGGTTATTGATTGGAACGCGGGCACAATCATGTTCACGCACCCGCAATACCTGGCCGCATTCATGTCGTACTGGCCCACCGGGACGTGGGTAGACCTCGCTCAAACGCGCACCAACGTGAACGAATACCAGCTCGCATACAATGCGGATCACCTCGCTAACCCCGGGAAGATCCTCGAGGAAATTGGTGAGCAGGGTCGCCAGGTACTCCACGAGTATCGTCAACGGAAGGCGCGGTCGGGAGGGGTGGGCCCCAGCATTGGAGGAATGTGAGGGTCGCGACCTCCTCATGGATGGATTGCAACGGGATGGCGACAGCATCCCATCGGCTATCAAGGAATTGTCCTTGTGTGGCAACGCCGGGGAGAATTGGCTTTACTAACCCGCTGGCGAACAGGGGTTGGGACATAGTATCCCCATGGCCGATTTTGTACTATTGTTCTCTATAGCTGACTGCCCAGCCTGGGCAATTGTCGCTTTTGTGTGTTGCTTGTTTTGCTTGCAAGAGCTTCTTTTTTTTCTTGTTTGTTTGTTTGTGTTAATTGTCTTGTTGCGTGCGCCCCAAGCCTGGACGATATAGCTATCGTCCCCTGGGGAAGGGAGGAGTGTTACGGCCCAGACCTTTGTATGGGCGTAACAATGCCTTCAATAAATAAGTCGAAAGTCATTTGTTATTCGTTTGGGACTTTCGATAGCTCGCTTTCATAGTCCGCCGGACTATAGGACTCAATTCGGGACTTATTTGGGAATTTGTCCTAAGTTCGGGACTTTGTGTGTTTATTTGGTACTTTGTGTGTTCCGGACCAGTTATTTTGGGCCTAGCCAGAAGTACGAGATCTTCTAGGGGCCGGGCCGGCCCTAGACGTCATACAGAACCTATTGGGGCTTGACGGCAGTATCTGGAAGATCGGCGGCATGTCGGCGCGCCTGCACACCAACTTGCCAGCTTGGTAGCGCAGCTAGGTGAAATTGGTCTGTGGACGATGGACTCTCTCTCTTTGGTTTGATGATTAATGAAACGAGTGTTGACGACTCTCTCAGACCAAGGGGCACTAATCCGGATGTCATTTGCCTCATGACATGCCGTGTTATATAGCTAGATTAATTAATCATGCTATAAGGCCTAGTTGAGGATAAACCGCTGCTCAGTTAGTCAATTTACTGCGATCTTTGCTTGCTATCGCGGTACGCGGATGCGCGGCTATGCCGGCTTATTAAACTGCACCTTATACTAGATTAGATCTTTCGCACCGTCCGGCTCGGGACGTAACAGACGCGCTGGAAACTACCCGTTGTCTCACTCAAGTGAGACAACGACGCGCTGGGAACTAATATCTGTCTCACTAGGGTGAGACAACGACGCTGTAGGAAGTACCCGTTGTCTCACTCAAGTGAGACAACGACGCGCTGGGAACTAATATCTGTCTCACTAGAGTGAGACAACGACGCGCTGGGAACTAATATCTGTCTCACTTGAGTAAGACAACGAAGCGCTGGGAACTAACCGTTGTCTCACTACCTTGACACAACGGCTAGCTGTGAATACCCGTTGTCTCACTATTGACAACGGCTAGCTGGGGAACTACCCGTTGCATGTCTCACCTTGAACACGCTAGCTGAGACACGGCACGCTGGGAAATAAGTCTCACCCGAGTGAGAAACGGATGCGCGGAGCAAGCGACGCTTGGCAGTGCAGCGCAGAAAAATGGGAATGGAGAAAAGAGCGGTGTGACTTGATCAACGAAAAACAAGCGACGTCTCGGATGGCGTTCGGTAGAGCCGGCTCTTTTTTTGGCGACAATTTGGTCCTCCAATAGCTGCAATCGCCTTGAGCGAACAACTCTAGCGGCGGGAAGGACCTATCGGACTGTGCATGCCAAATAGGAGGGGTTACAGAGGCAGTGGAGGGGCAGGTTGAGGGCATGGAGCGACAGCCGCCGACCTCATGGCCCCCCCGGCTTTGGCCACACACGGGTGTGGTGCCCAAGTGGTGCGGGGGGAGAGGGAGGCTTACGCAGCAGTGGAAAAGGGAGCACGCCGCTTTCATGGCCGAGCCG
>RPFO01000684.1:0-12340 GCA_009746045.1 Mesostigma viride
ACAGTAACAAGCACCACCCATCACTCGCTGCAGTCATGGTGTACAGTAACAAGCACCACCCATCACTCACTGCAGTCATGGTGTACAGTAACAAGCACCACCCATCACTCACTGCAGTCATGGTGTACAGTAGCAAGCACCACCCATCACTCGCTGCAGCCATGGCGTACAGTAACAAGCACCACCCATCACTCACTGCAGTCATGGTGTACAGAACAAGCACCACCCATCACTCACTGCAGCCATGGTGTACAGTAACAAGCACCACCCATCACTCACTGCAGGAAGAGCGGGATCTCATGGTAGAACGGGTCCTTTACGATCGTATCCATCACGTCAAACAGCAACACCGGCAACCGGCGCGCAGGCGTGCCACCAAACGGGGCGGCACCCGCATCCGCTTCTGCGGGCAGCACATAACCGTTGGTGGGGCGACACAACGGCGCAGGAAGAGCGGCACAAACCGGCGTCAACAGCAAGCGAAAGGGGGAGACTAACGGCATAGACAAGGAGCGAAAGGCGGCCAATATTGATGGCACCGTAGATGGCAAGAGAAGGTTTAAAGACCTTACCCATAAATTTACATTAAGCCTTCTGTACTACATCACATTAGACATTCTATACTAAATTGTTTTGAAAAGATTCTACGTTGACGCTTTGTATAGAATGTGAGTGGGTTAGTGCAGAAGATTTGATGTAATTTGATGCAAAAGGTTTAAATGACAAGATGAGTGGCGGTGGCAAAAGCAATTGCAACGATGGCAGCGCATGGAGAGGGACAGGAGGTTGGTTGAGCAACTTGAGGATGCGAAACACGCTCACATACATAATTAAATAGTTGCATAAAAAATTGCTCATACATATATCGTTCTGCTCATGATTACATCCAGAGGCCTCCGGGATGCCAGGCTTGCCCACGAAACTAGGGAGAGAGGACCCTTGCTAAGTCAGCCAATCAAAATAAGAAGCTTATATGAGCAGTTACCTATCAAGGAGAGGTAACTAATGCTTATGACAACTCAGCAAAGCAATTATTACTACAACTGTTACAGCTGGGAGACGTATTGCCTGAATAAACCAATAAGTTTGGCTAAGTGAACAATTACAACGACAAGGAGGCGATAATTTCTGGAGCAAAAGCAGCTCCTAATAATAAATGATGATAATCACGGAGGCCCGTCGTCACACGCGGTCTTTTTCAGTTGAGTACACGGAGTGCGCCTAGAGGAACGCCGTCTTGACGGTACCCGGCACGCCACGTAGAGGGAGAAAACAAAATCACGAAAGGCTAAATACATAGTTCCGAGGACGGCCAGATTCTGTCGAGGTACCCTGTAATTGCACAAAAGCACACACATCTGGGAAGCGCAGCTAGCGCCACTAAATGCAGAACTGCACGCCGGAGGGGTGTGGCGAAATAGGCAGGAGATTATATGGTGGTACAAACCGCGGATATTCCCCCAAATGGCAAAAGAATGGACGTCCAGGTTACTAGGCGGTGGACATTTTCCTAGTTACTGACTTTCCTTAATTAAAGGATCACATTACTTGTAAATCTTCGACAAAAACTCACCAACAAGCTCAACAAACTTGCCTGATAAAGCGCGCCGCGCTGCCGTTCGGGATGCTTTCACTCGCCGTGAAAGTGCTCTAACCCTGGAATCATGGGCAATAAACTTCATTTTCTGCAGCAGAAACCGCTCAACTGGCGCATATCGTTGCGTTGGTAAAAGCTTTTCCTGCCTGCGCTGATGGCTGCTGCTGATTGCAATGGTGTTCGATGTAGTTTTAGTAGTGGGTGCAAATGATGTTACGAATCCAGCTGCCAAATCTGACCCCAATAGCCCTATTTTCGGCATGCCGATTTTGGATGTGGCATCTGCTAAAACTATATTTTTTATAAAAAGATCTATGGCTTCGGGTTATGCAGGGATTCAAAATGAACTATTTTTTCAAAATAATACATTAATGCTCTTTGGCGATGCAAAAAAAGTAATAGAAAGTATAGTAAAGTCCTTTGATGTATAGTTAGTTTATCTATTTCATAAATTTTTATTTCACAAATGGTTTTACTTGTTTATAATCTGCCGAATAATGCTAATTATACAAGTAAAATTTGTATAAGTAATTTTATATTATTATAGCTCAATGAATAAACGAAGGTCTATTTTTTTATCGGCTATTTCTGGAAATGTGCTAGAGTATTATGATTTTACGGTTTATGCAGTATTTTCTTTAGCAATAGGACAAGCATTTTTTCCTTCCGGTTCACAAGTAATTCAGACATTATCTAGTCTTTCAGTATTTGCCGTAGGTTTTATAATGAGGCCAATAGGTGGTATTATTTTTGGTTTTATTGCTGATAAGTATGGAAGAAGAGTTTCTCTCATTATTTCAATGCTTGGCATGACTATGACTACTTTTACTATCGGTCTTATCCCCGGTTACAGTGATATAGGTTATGGTGCGCCTATTTTATTAGTTATGATGCGGTTAATTCAAGGGTTATGTATTAGCGGAGAAGGTGCAGGGGCTGCTATATTCATCCTGGAACATTATCAAAATCTAAGACCCGGTTTTACTGCTGGGATAGTTCATGCGTCAAATATTGCCGGTACTTTACTTGCTAGTTTTGTAGGTATTATTTTGGAACAATTATTTCCTGAATTGGAATTTGCTTGGAGATTTGCCTTTATCTTAGGAGGAATTATGGGAATAATTGGTTTTTATTTCAGGCTTAGAGTATCGGAAACGCCAATATTTGAAATGCTTGCTGAAAAAAAACGTACTTTAAAGATGCCTTTTATGCATGTTATTCGCAGTTCATGGCCGGCAATGCTAATAACCTGTTGCCTTGGGGGATCTGCAAGTAGTTTGGTGTATATTATAAAAACATATATAAATATTTTTTATTATGAAGTATTGGGATTTGATAAAACTACAGCTTTAATTTACCTTTCGTACTCTTCTGTAATTATGATGCTTACCATGCCATTGTCTGGTTACATTTCAGATCATATTGGTAGGTTTAAAATGATTATCATTGCCTCAATAACAATAGTTATTGCTGCTACCCCTGCCTTTATGCTGCTTGCATCTCTCGAAATTTGGAAACAAATAGTTGCGCTTACAACCATTGCTATGTTAGGGGGATTTATTGCTGGTACAGCTTATATATTTATTATCTCATTATTTTCAGCAGAAGAGCGATTTACTGGAGTAGCCTTTAGCTATAATTTAGGTGTTGCCCTGTTTGGTGGGACTTCGGCAGTAATTTCTAGGTGGCTTGTGGAAGTAACCCATCTCTACCATGCTCCAGCATTTTATGTTATGATCACCTCGTTATTATTTCTAGCTATGGCTTATAGTATGAAAAAAACTATAATTAGGTTAATCGATACTAATTTAAAACCAAAATGAAACCTTATAGATTAGGTATTCTTGCTGAATATTTCGCCATATTGATCTACAAGCTAAAGTTCTATAGTATAATTTGTCATCGCAAGAAGAATTTTGTTGGCGAAATTGATATTATTGCGTGTAGAGGGAAGCAATTGGTATTTATTGAGGTTAAAGCCAGAAACAATAATATTATGGAAAATATAGTACCAAAGAACCAACAAAATAGAATAAGGCGTTCAGCTGAATTATTCTTAAGTCATAATGACAAATATAATGGTTGTGAGGTAAGATTTGATTTGGTTTTTATTCAGCCATATAAGTTGCCTGTAATAATAAAAAATGCTTGGTAAAAAGGTATGGATCAACGAGAAAGTACTGAAAAATGGTTCGAGGAACTGCGCGATCAAATTTGTGACTCTTATGAGCAAATAGAAATTGATCATGCTAAGGAGCATAATTTAGTAGCCGGTAAATTTATAAAGAAATCTTGGGAAAGAGAGGGAGGCGGTGGTGGCGCTATGTCTATCATGCATGGTAATGTTTTTGAAAAAGTTGGAGTTAATATTTCTACGGTACATGGGATATTCTCCGAGGAATTTAGAAAACAGATACCAGGAGCTGCGGAGAATCCTGAATTTTTTGCCACTGGTATTTCTCTGGTTGCCCATATGTGCTCACCCCTTGTTCCTGCGGTGCATTTTAATACGCGGTACATAGAAACGACAAAAAGCTGGTTCGGTGGGGGAGCTGACCTTACACCTATGTATGCGGATGATAAAGAAACAAAGATATTTCATCAATCGTTTAAAGAGGCTTGTGATAAACATGATCTAGACTATTATCCTAAATTCAAAAAAGCATGTGATGAATATTTTTTCTTAAAACATAGAAATGAGCCAAGAGGTATTGGTGGGATATTTTATGATTATTTAAATACCGGTAGCTTTAATAATGATTTTGCTTTTACAAAGGATGTCGGTATCGCAATGAGGGATATATACCCTACTATTGCCCGTAGTAAAATGAATCTATCTTGGACTAAGGAACAAAGAGAATATCAGCTTATAAAAAGAGGAAGGTACGTAGAGTTTAATCTTTTATATGATAGAGGGACGACATTTGGGCTTGCCACCGGCGGCAATGTTGAGGCAATTTTAATGTCGTTACCACCGGAAGTAAAGTGGCCTTAAAAGCTTAATCTTTTTGTTTAAGATTTTTCTTCTTTACCAGTTTATCAAATAATATCTTTTTTTCTTCGGTTAATGATTCCCTTCGGAGTTTTGCCATTTCTTCAAATGTTCCTTGAAGGCAGTCTGGGGTAAGTACATCTGTAATTAATACTCCATTTAAATGATCTATCTCATGCTGGAGTACCCTTGCATAAAACCCGGTTTCGATTTTTGAAATTTCTAGTCCTTCTTCATTCTGGTATTTAACTTTAATGATATTATATCTTGGTACTTGGCCACAGATGGTTTTTACTGAATAACATGCCTCAAAATCGCTATATTTTCCTTGATCTTTAACAGGTTCATATTCTGCATTAATTATTGTGTGCATGGGATAAATTTTAGCATTGTTGCGAAGCAGAGAGGCAGTTTCTGGTATATATATTACGGCAATATTTTTATTTATATCTATCTGCGGAGCAGCAAGCCCTACACCATCAAGAGCAAATAATATTTCTTTCATCAGAATTATTATATTTTTATCCTCCTCTGATAAAGGAAACGTAAGCCTTTGGGTTTTGGATTTTAATACTGATTTCTCTTTATCGATAAAATCTTCAATCGTTATAATCTTTTTTTTCATATCTTTAAGAGTTTTGCTAATCATCTTGATGATAATAAATTAAATTCCGTGATCCGTCTATTGATATACAAGTAAATTAATTATTAATATATTAACCATTATTTAACTAAATAAGCTTACCATTTTAATTATGGGCTTTTACATATTAATTATTTGTATTTTCATGGTTACCTATTTTATGTTCAAATTTTTAGCGAGGCATAACCTATGGCAAAGGAAAGATCATTTTGGGACTGGATTTTCGGGAGTTCATGCTGCAGTGATAGAGGTAAGAATTATGCTAGAAAAGAAAGAGATGAAAGCAAAAATGAAGTAGCTAAACCTTCAAAAGTTATGAAGAGTTTAGAGGAAGAGATTGAAAATGAACCGGGATCAATCTGGGGAAGAGTTAGATTAGATGAAAATAGCGAATATAACAGCCATCTGATTGGAGAAGGAGAAAGTGATGGTAGCGTTGAAATCAGATAATTATACTTTTTAAGTGCTAGGGCATTAGGCACAAGTACAAAGCCTTCTCTAAAAGTTTAAGAGCGAATGCAAAATTTTAAAATTCCTAAGAACAAAGGTAGCACCCTAAACTAATTTGCTAGAGATTTTTTGTATAAAATATTATAAATTTCACAACTTTCTATCAGTTCTTTATGTGTACCACTACTGGCTAATTTTCCTTGGTCTATGACTAAAATATTATCGAAGTCCTGAATGGAAGTAATACGGTGGGCTATTGATATAATAGTCTTACCATGCATAACCTCCTTGATGTTGTCTAATATTTCTTCTTCACTTTCGTTATCAAGTGCGCTTGTTGCCTCATCAAGAAATAAAATCTCGGGTTGGTAAAGAATAGCTCGTGCGATTGCGATTCTCTGTTTTTGCCCACCTGACATCCTCACTCCTTTTTCACCGATTTCAGTATCAAGGCCCGCTGATAAATTATTGGCAAACTTATCGATGCCACATAAATGTACTACTTGCTGAAAATCCTCTTCTTTGGCATCAGGATTAGAAAACGTAATGTTATACCTTATTGTTCCAGAAAAAATATCTGGGTCTTGAGGGGTATAGGCAATTATTTTTCTCATGTAATTTCGGTCAAAAGAATTTATATCACGGCCGGCTATTTTGATTTTTCCAGACTGATGTTTGTAAAAGTTGAGCAATAATTGCATTATGGTACTTTTACCTGACCCTGATTTGCCGACTATAGCAGTAAATTGATTCTGTTTTACGCCAAAGCTAATATTATTAAGGGTGAGTATATCTTTCCTTGAGGGGTAAGAAAAATTTACATTTTCAAAAGAAATATCATAATTCTGGAAAACATTTTCAAATTTTTCATGATGTCTAGTAACTACATGCTGATTAGTGAAAGCTTTAGTATTTGACCTTAGATTAAAAACCCTATCCAGAGCGGCAAGAGGACCTTGTATCTCACTAAATAATTCTGCTATACCTCCAGCACTCATCCCAACCATCATGGCGTAATAAATAAATGATATCATCTGGCCTGAAGTCATTTTGCCATTGATTATGTCAAGACTGCCTATCCATATTACCATAGTTATAGATCCAGCTATAGCAGCTATAGCTAGGGCAAAAAATAAGGACCTTAACTTAAGCCTTTTACTGGAATGTTTAACGTAGGTAGCAATTTTTTCATTAAATCTCTTTAAATTATGAGGTTGTTGATTAAAGGCGTATAAAGTTCTAATAGCTGAAAAACTTTCTTCTATAAAAGATGATAAAACAGCTTTTTCTGCCATTACCTTTCTAGAAATACTTCTTATATGTTTACTTAAATGTAAAAGAGGCATAAGCAGAAGTGGCACAGTAAAAATAACTAACATTGATAATTTAGCACTTTGTAAAAACATCAAAATAATTGCCCCAGATAGCATTATAGAATTGCGAATAAAAAAGGATAAGAAATTAGTAATTAGAGTCCCTACTGACTCAAGATCTGAACCAAGCCTTGAAATAATGTCCCCGATTTTTAATTCTTCAAATGCGGCTATTTCAAGCTGAAGTAGATCTGCATAACTATCTGCTCTGATTTGAGAAGTAATTTTCTCTGCTACAATATTAATGAAATACGAACGAAAAAAGCTACCAATTGCGAATATAGCAATTAGCCCTGATGTTAAAAAAATTGAATTGTTAATTGAATTAAGTTGGTTGCTACTTAATCCATTATCTACTAAATGCCTAAAAACTGTTCCTACACCGAGTAATGAAAGGGCAACTGTAAATAATGAACAAAATACTATTATTAAATTGAATTTATGATTTTTTAAGTATCCTAATAATATTTTGACGTTATTATTCATAATAAATCCTTAATCTGAATATCTAAATCTTTAGATAAAACACTAAACAACTCTTTTCCTGATTTGGATTTCCATGATTTACCATCATGTAAGAAGTGGTAAGGACCGCTAACCGGTGAAGAAAGCCAGATTTCTTTTACCGATGCTTGCTTATTGAGAACAAATATACCAGATTGCGTAGTAATATTCAATATATCTCCATTAACATCAACATCTATATTTCCTGTTATATCATTATCCTCAATTGTTTTTGCAATAAGGTTAATTATTCTAGTTACTTCTTTTGCGAAGTCTTTATCGTTTATCATGGTAATTATATTTTTACAATAGTTCTGATCTTGTTTATTGCTTTATACCCCATATAAACAGCTAGTCTTTCAATAATAATTTCTTGTTGAAAAGCTATTTCTACTGAGGTAGCAGCATTATTAACTTCTACCATTAAGATATTAATTTTCTGTTTTTTGTCTCTTGTAGTGCTAATCTTTAGTGGTAAGGTATTGTGGCTATATTTTGCTCCAACTATTTTTTGCCAATTAATAATTATCTCAGCTAGTACTGGGTTTTTGTTTTTGTAAATTTTATAAATAATTTTATTAACATTCTCAATTATGGGTTTCATATTATACGGACCTAATTAGAGTAACCCCTACGGTTAATATACCGAGGATAATGCAAATAACAGGATAAAATAAGGATCCTATTGAAAGTAGCATAAGAATAAAATTACATTTTATTATTCTTAGAACAACTACTTTATGACTGAGACCTTTTTTTACAGCTTTTTGGAAAAAGTGCTGTAAGTGTGGTTGCCAGATTTTTTCTCTTTTTACTAATCTAATTAATAAGGTTAACCCCCCATCGGCGATATAATACAAAGATGATATAACGCAAGCAGCAAATAGCCTGTCGCTCCCAGAAGCAACAGTTAATAAACAAATACCGAGTATAAAACCAAGACTGATGCTTCCTACATCGCCAATAAAAATACTGGCCGGTTGCCAGTTAAATAAAATAAAACCGCATGACCACCCGAGAATTATAGAAGCTACAGTAATAATTGTCCATACGTTTGGAATAATGTCATATTTGATAAAGCAAAGAATTAGTATTACTAGAGAAAGATGGATAGACTCGGAAACTGTTATTCCATCAATTCCATCAAGGAAATTATAGACATTGAGAAAAGTTAACAACGCAAAAGATCCGATGAACAAATCTACATGCAGTGATAACCCACTGTGTAATATTTTATGTGGGTGAATAAGCCACATAACGGCTAAAACAGAACATATTGTATGGATCAATAAGCGGAATAATACCGGTACTTCCACTATATCATCTAAGAATGAAATCAGGGCAATTGGAGCAAATATTAAGATAATCTTGCGAGAATTATATAATTCTCCTAAACAAACATATTCAAACGTCGGTAATAATAAACAAAATATTATTACTAATGCTATCCCACCTCCTCTCGGGGTGGTCTTGGAATGAACCCTTCTATCACTTGGTTTATCAACAATATTAAATTTGGACATAATGGCTATCAGACATTTTACCAGAATTATTGATGATAAAAAGGATGATAAAATAAGTATTGGAAGCCAAAAGAGGTAATTCATAATAACATATTTGTTTTGAAACTGTAATACTCACCCCTGCCGATAATTACATGATCATGTACACTTACATTTACGGTCTTACAAGCATTAACTATTTGTACTGTCAATTCAATATCTGAGGTAGAAGGTTTTGCGTTGCCGCTTGGATGATTATGAACCAGAATAATTGCTCCGGCCTCGTGAACCAAAATTCTTTTTATTATTTCTCTTGGGTAAACAGGTGTTTGATCAATAGTACCGGTTGCCATTATTTCATCAGCTATCAAGCTATTTTTCTTATTTAGGAATAAAATACGGAATTGTTCGATCTGTAAGTTACCCATATTAAATTTTAAATATTCAAGTAAAGCACCCCATGAGCCAATAATATTCCGATTCATAACTTGGTTTATAAGAACTCTATTCATTAGTTCTTTAATTATCTGCAGGCTTATGAAAAAGTTTTGGTTTACCCCTTTAACTTCAGATAGTTTTTGCCTGCTTGTGTTAATTAAATTATTTAAATTACCAAATTTATTTAATAGCTCTTTCGCCAGGGGCTTTACATCTTTTCTAGGAATTGATTGAAAAAGCATTAATTCAATTAGTTCATAATCGCTAAAGCTATTTGGAGGATTTTTAAGAAATTTATCCTTCTGACGCTTTCTATGTCCAACGTAATGCGGTAATTTCTCATTGGGTGTTTGCATATGGGGGATATAGTAAATTCTTTTGTGAAAGTGTGAAAATTTCCACGCCGCTAGCAGTTACACCCACAGTATGCTCAAATTGGGCTGATAAAGATTTATCCCGTGTGGTTACAGTCCAGCCGTCTATTTTGCTTAAAATAGTTTCATAATTACCAGCATTTACCATAGGTTCAACAGTAAAAAACATCCCTTCTTTCAACGTAAGTCCTGTATCAGGTTTGCCGTAATGAAGGACTGTTGGTTCATCGTGAAATATCTTACCAATACCGTGGCCAGTATAATCCCTTACTACTGAATAATTATGTTTTTCAACATGTTTTTGAATGGCATGACCGATATCTCCAAGTTTTACTCCCGGTTTTATCATTTCTATACCAATCATCATAGCTTCGTAAGTAATTTGAATAAGTCTTTTTGGTTTAATAGCTACCTCCCCGACATAAAACATTCTGCTGGTATCTCCATGCCAGTCGTCTAATATTACTGTTACATCGATATTAAGTATATCACCTATTTTCAATTTTTTATCCGAAGGTATGCCGTGGCACACTACGTGATTTACTGAAGTGCATATTGATTTAGGAAAGCCTTTGTAGTTAAGAGGTGCTGGTATGCCGCCATTCGAAGTGATAAATTCATAGCATAAATTGTCAAGGTAATTTGTGGTCACTCCAGGTTTTACATAATCTGTAATAAAATCAAGAGTTTGCGCAGCTAATTTTCCAGCTGCTCGCATTTTAATAAAATCGTTTTCTTTATGAATTTTCACGGACATTTTACTTAGTAAAACATTTATTTTATTATGCAGATAGCAAGTATAATTGCTTATTAAAATTAAGTCTAGTACCAGTTATGGTTAAGCTTTCAATTTTATGTTAAATATAATAAGAAAATTACTGGTGCGCCTTCAATTTAAGGTAAAATAAAAAATAGACAGTAAAAATTAAGTATGTTACGATTCACTACCATTAGTTATTTTCCAAAATAAATTTAATCTTAATTTATGCAAGATTTTAAGAAAATTTTTAATAATACTTCGCTTTTTTCTAAAGTTAGCCATGAATTAAGAACACCGGTCCATGGGATCAAAGGACTTGCTGAGTATCTTCGTAACAACTGGGAAAAACTGGATGAAAAAACCAAAAAATCATGCATGGATGATATATTTGGATCTGCTTGTTCTCTTGAAGATATTATAGAGAAATTATTTCAACTAGCTAATTTTAGCGATAATAATATAAATTTTCATTTTGAAAAAGTCGATATAATAAAGGTTGTTCAAGATGCAGTGGAAAGAAATAATCTTTTTATTACTGATAAGAATGCAGTAAACCTATTTTCGGAGTGCGAAGATAAAGAAATAAAAATTAGTATTGATCAATTTTGGATAAAGCAATTAGTGTCTAATTTAATAAGTAATGCAATAAAGCATTCTCGTGCAAAAAATATTAAAGTTAAGATTAATTCAGAAAAAGCTGCGGATAGTAAAAACGTGGTTATTTCAGTTATTGATGATGGCGTAGGAATACCATCTAAAGAATTAAGCAGTGTATTTCAGGCATTTAAGCAAGGATCAAACATTAATGAATCACTTAAAGGTTCTGGATTGGGTCTTGCTATATGCAAGGAAATAGTTGTTGCGCATGGTGGGGAAATTTGGGCAAAGAATAATGAGACGGGTGGTACAAGTGTAAGTTTTTCTTTATCAAAATAGAAAGCTTGAGCCTTATAAATTAACACAAGTGAATCTTACAATATTCAAGAAAATTGTATAAGGATGAAAAATTATTTGAACGAAATTAAATTGAGCATCAAGATTGGATTAATGGTATTAATAGGCCTTTCTGCTTTTGAGGCAAGCGCTGAAATTGTACAAGCATCTTCAGTTAATGATATTAAAACATACACTTCTCAGTTTGATAGTAAAGACACTCTTGTTTTATTTGACTTGGATTATGTACTGTTTGCACCGCGAGATAGAGTATTGAGATATGCGGGTGAAGAAAATAATTATCGTTCAAAACACTTCCAAGCTATATTTAAAGATTTTCAAGGAAAAGGGATTGCGCTTGGTAAGGATAAAGTGCCAATGGCTGAGTATTTAATTAGCCAGATTTTGTCTTCTAGTAAAGTTGAGTTGGTATCTCTGGGCATGCCAAATTTTGTTAACGAACTTGATTCTAAAAAAATGGCTGTTGTCGGATTCACGGCCAACAGCAGTGGAAAATATGGTATTGTTCAGAATGAAGCAGAACTTCATTTATCGCGCTTAAAGTCTCTGGGGTATCATTTTATTAAAGATAATGGTAGGCTTTTGAAAGGAGATTTTCCTGAATGTATTTCTCGTGTTATATTTACAAATAAAAAAGATAAAGGGAAAGTACTTTTAGATTTCCTTAAGAAATTAAACAAAACCTACAAAAATATTATTTTTGTTGATGACCGATTGAAAAATCTAATTTCAGTACAAAATATACTTAAAGAT